>JAHZMV010000786.1:0-14060 GCA_027743765.1 Coecobrya sp. COE2
GAAAAACTCACCAGTCAAGTGAAGGTGGGAAGTTCGGAGGGGCCTGACATCATGCTAATTGTTGTCGGGTCAACAAGTGCTAGTGTGATTCTTACATTCCTTGTCTTAGTGGTTATTCACATGTGTAAAGTATACCATAAGATGAAATCTACCGTCGCTGCAGGTGGAAACTACCGTAACGTTTGAGAAGTTTTGAAAAAAATGTTTTTACTTTATTTACCATTTATTAGCAGGTATCTGTGGTCCTCGTATATTATGGAAATTGTCACATCTAATAACTATTAATTATATAACTTTAAATAATCTTTTATTTTACATTTAATTTATATTAGCCTACTATCTAAGCAAAATTTATTTTACACCATATTATTTCTAACTACATATGCAATCAATGAATCAATCATGAATCAATAATTTATTAATACAAATGTTTTATTTTAATTGTGTGGATGCTCTATGGGCCCTGGCCCGAAAGAGATGTAAAAATAAAAACTACTACTACTACATTGGTGACCCCAAAATAATACCATATGCATTGTAACTTCCGGGAGTCTTTAGGTGAACGAATTCAGCCACGTTTCACGTTTTGTGTGTACATAAGAAGGAGTAATATTATTTACTGTCACTTGGGATAATTCACACTGTTTTGCCATTTCGTTTTATGTTGTTTCGTGTTAAAAATGTCGAGTTTTAGGAAAACCTGGAAAAACCGACATTTCTTTCCCCTGACTTGAGGTGGCGTGGTTAGGCCTACTGAACTTGTACATTTGTGTTTCAATTTGGAATAGGCCACGCTGACCTCGGACTAACCTGAAAAACAGTTACCAGAGCTGTCTAGTCAAATTTGCTCCGTTTTTGCCTTTTTTAACCCCAGGAAATGTCGAAAATGGTCTTTTCAACTTCCGGTGAAAGTTTTGGCGAGATATTTGTAAATAACGATAATAGCTTGGTAGCATAATTTTCTCCACATTTTTGTAACTAGAAAACAGAATTGGCCAACTACATTATACAAAAATGTAAAATTTTATTTCACGTCAAACATTTTTAAGATTTAAGTGAAATCCCCTGTAGGAACACGCTGGGTATTTTGAATATGTTGCAGCAAACCTGAGTGGAAATGTTTTAGTGATTTTTTACCTTCTGGGTAATTGGAACTGCTATTGGAATTGCTGTGTATTTTATTGAGAAGCGTATGATTTAGTCGAACTATATTGTTTTCTTGTAAATATGGTAAAGCATGAACTTTTAAGAACCGTATTGTGGGTTTGTTTGTTTATTGATGGAAAGATTTCAAAGTTATCACAAGGATAATATATATGTAGAAATACGTTAGTTATATACCCAGCCTGGGCCACAAGGATGGCAGCATGATAAACGCAGTGCTGAAGTTGCCCGTTCCTGTTAAAATGCGCTCATGGTAATATACAAATAATTAAATTTTTGTCTGTCGTTCTAGAATACACTACCTTGCAATGTACATGTTTTATTGCTTTGGACTGAAAACGTAACCTGTCTATTTCAAGACATTCTTGGAAGGTTAAACTTATGGTACATGGGAACTCTCATGTTTTAAAGTTGGTTTCGGGAAACAATATTCACTTTCGTGGCATTTTATATTTACTTTTGCAGTAAATTCGAGAAAAAGAAATAAAATTTTGATCGAACCAGCTGGAAAATGCCCCATATGTAACCTAAACTTAATACGTAAATTAATTGTTATCATTAATGAAACAAAATAGACCTTTAAAAATATACTTGCAAATATTTAATAAATTACAACAATCATAATTGTCACGGATACAATTTTATTAAAATTTTCTATTATTAATTCTACTATAGAAAATATGATTAGTAGTAACCTACTAATGTTTATCACATTGGAATTACTCGGTATTTTTACTCTGGTGGGGGCGGTAATGGTGTTGCTATAATGTCGGCCAATGTAGTTTCCTGTAATATTGCATCACAACCAATCATCAAATTTCTACGAATATAGCCTATTTATATTAACAATTTTATTTTAAACATATTTTTTTAATTACTTACGGATAATACTTCTTTCCAATGCTTCAGATACAGTTTTCTAAATGGATGTTTTCCTACATATCCGTCACCACTTGACAAATAATTGTGGTATTCATAAAATAGACTTCCCCGGACTTCTTCTTTGCAACCTGTTAATGGCTCATCTTCCAACAAGTTCTCAAAGTACATCTTTATTTGGCTGGTATCAAGTCCAAGACTGTATAAAGTATATGACGTCAACTCTAAATTTCCAGAAGGCGTTTCTGCGAAACTCATTCTGAACATAGCCGAATTCACCACTGGTGAGTTGATATACCACTGGCCTCTTACTGATATTGGTACTTTGCCGAGAAAGGTTCCAAATGCTACATAATCTCCTAGCAGAGTAAATTTAAAAAAAATGTAGATACAAAATTATTTTAGATGGCATATTAATGATATATTTAGTAAAGAACCATAAAATGTGATATTTCCCGTAATGCTTATCCCAGTTTCAAAATATCCCCCAGTAGCTGTGAGTTCCGACATGATGGAACCCGTTCGATGAATTCCATTTGCATGACCACTCATCTGAGTTCTGATAATAAAAATGACTTCAAATCTAATGAAACAATTTATTTGGGAATAATTGCTTGAAGTAAGAATTTTACAACGAACCGAAAGAAATACTCCAAATTTACTACGCCTCCAGAGGAAGCAATCCTTGCCATTTCCGTGTCGGGTGGCGAAGGATCCAGATTGTTAGCTTTAAGCCATGTAGAATAATTTGCTAGTTTTAACCTAAAACTCATCTGAGTTCTGGAAATAAAAATGACATTAAATCTAACGAAACACTGATTTGGGAGTAATTGTTTGTATTAATAATTTTACAACGAACCGAAAGAAATACTCCAGATTTACTATGCCTCCAGAGGAAGCAATCCTTGCCATTTCCGTGTCGGGTGGCGAAGGGTCCAGATTGTTAGCTTTTAGCCATGTAGAATAATTTGCTAGTTTCAACCTAACGAAATTTTCCAGACCATCGGATTGCGCTAAGCCAATGTAGAATGTCGTTAGGACAGCGACCACAAACAGTTTGTAAAGCATGATGATTGATAATTTGCTCCTGAGAGGAGCAAGACTGGATGAAGAATGTCTCCATTTGGCCCATTTATATACTCAACCTGAATACAGTTAGCAGATTACAATTGAATTTGAAACCAATGAGATATTGTCAGGAAACAAAAAAATATGTTGTTCATCGGGTATGTGAGTATGTGTATATAAACAGGTTCAATGTATATTACATGGTAAAATTTATGCATTTACCTGGTAAAGAAACTTTGACTTTGATGGATTAATTTGTTTAAAATATATGTTGGAAGGACATTATTAATAAAATAATTTTATCTTGGTACATGTGGCGTTTTTTTGCTTGGTAATCTTCAGACAAATATGTCCATAGTTTTAAAAAATTGGGTTATCATTTCACAATGGTGAATGACAATGTTAGTTTTAATGGATGCACGTGGGCCACTTATGTAGATGCGTAGAACCACGGTTCTTTACCAAGTAACTTACAAATGATTGGCATTTCCAATTCAGTTGTTTGGAACTGAAGAATATACTGTCCGAATTTGTTTCCACTTAAGCCATCAATTACAAGGTTTTTTGGTTGATTAGTCACCTGAAAATGACAGTCGAAATGTCTCATTTACGCAACAACCTGCGAGCATGTCAAGTTTAATGAGTTGAATTCCTTATATCCATTGTCTACGTAAACATGACTTACGTCAATTATTTTTCATTTGACTCCTGAGATTATTATAATGTCTAATGTCTTTCACTTGCATTGATTAATGAGCATGGAGAAATCTTGAGTTAAGTTTGTACTAATTTCCTCAAGTTTTTTAAAAAAAATGTTAATAATACAGTAAACCTTGCATTACAATACCTTATTATTGAGTGTTAATTTCAGAAGCAGTGCTAATTGCCAGTCCACATTTAATATGTATGCATTGTGCAAATTTTGTTCTAGGATGCCACAGGAAATTTAATAGATATTCGCAGAATAATGTTTTTTTAACTTTGAACGAGTAAACTATGTGAACCAACAGGTGCCTCTATAAAGTAGGGTCTCATTGAAATATATGATTGATGAGTGAAAATATTAGGCCCAGTAAAGCGTTTCTGGCGTTTATTTTTAGCTTGATATTAAACTCAAATGCATTTTTTTCTTTATTGGTGCGGAAATTAACCCTTCATTTTCTAAAAGTAAGAACTTGGTATACGTCTAAATAGTTCCAGAGGGTTGAGTCGGTGTGCTTATAATTTCCTCATACGTGGTTTCCTACAAATTATTATTATATTATCATTAGAGAGTAAATTTATGACAAAGAAATTAGTTTAAATTATCAGTGAGTTATCTGAACATACCGAAAAAATTTGTTTCCAATATTGCACGAATTGCGCTCTGATTGGATGTTTTGCTCCAGAATCTCTATCTAGACTGGCAATATAAACATTAAACCCTCTATTCACTGCCTGTTTGATTTCGTCTGGACATCCGGTCATTTCCTTGTCATCTAAAAAGTTTTCAAAGTAGGTTTTCCGTCCCTCAAGATCCGGGGTAATGTATTCCAGGTAACACCCGTCATCGATTAAATCTCCTCCTGATGTTACTTTGAATGCACAATAAAAATAGGATGTGGAAAAATGTGGCACGTTTATATACCACTCACCGCTAACCGTCAGTGGTATATTTGACATAATTTTTCCGTTAACTGCGTACTGTCCTGAAATATCCCATAGAAATAATATGGTTGGTAGCTCATATATTTTCAGAACATTTAACTCAAAGGTATATCGTACAATACCAAAAAATGTAATGTTTCCATTGACATCAAATCCAATTTCGAAATATCCATAAGTCTCGTCAATGCGAGAATTGACATAACGGGTTGTAATGGTCCCTCCGGAATGTCCGGTAACCCACTGATTCCTATTTGTAGATACGTGCAAGATTAGTTGGATTTACTAATCGTAGCTTAAACATATTATTTTATTATAGAGATAACTAACTGTATATAAGCTTCCATTTGTGATACTACTTGATGGCTGATAGGAAACCAGAATGGATCATTCAGGTATTTTGGATCTAACCCGTTTGCTTTTAACCATGTAGAATAATTTGCCATTTTCAATCTAACAAAATTCTCCATATCTTGAGCTCTACCTGAAGCGACAAAAGCTGCCGCTAGGCAAGCCAGAAGTAAAAAATTATAACGTAGCATGATTGCGCTGAAGTGTTGTTCACTTATTCGTGTATCAGAATTTACTGAATGATGCGGGTGATTTTTTGGTTTTATATAAAGGAGCAGCCTCACAAATTCCCGCAATGCTACATAATGTAATGTGTTTCTTTTCTACTACCAGTTATCACAACTTCAATCAAACCAAATTTGACAGCAAACATAAATATAATATAAGCACCATTGGCCGGTTATAGGCTTAACTTTTAAATATCAGAAAAACGGTTCTGTCCAATACAATGAAAAAATGACAGATTGTTTTTATTGACCGTATACAAAAATGTGGCATGGTACGCATGTATACTACGGTTCTCGTGATTAATTAACGTTTTAAATATTTCATCATATCTCCATTTTTTTCTAGACTATCGTCTCCGGAATTAAACTGAAGGACAAGCACATCACATTTTACTTGGTAGCCCAACTGCATTTTTGACACATTGTCAGAGTTTATGATTTATGATTGTCTGTCGTGACACAGTTGCAGGTCATTTCTCGAAATTTGTTTGTGTAGATAAGCCATTCTGTACTCGGTAAACTTTACAAGCAAAGAAACGATGCAAATACTTTACACGTGTAAAGTGAAGTACTTTGTTGACTTTTGATGTTATTTTGAATTTAAAAAGCATATTGTGAAGCAAATTCTGAAATAATAACATTAAACAATGCGAAGTTTACTTCAATCATTATTAACGTGTTATAACCAGGGCAGTATGTCAAGATACAGATGACATTCCAATAATACAAAGGAATTAATTTCATTAATCGACGAATTTGAAATGACATGGGAGAATCAGAGACGTAATTAGAACTTTTCCTGAAGATATCAACTTCTGTAATTACAGGCAACGGCATGTTAGTACAAGTGACCCGTTTTGGTTACTTGGTAAAACGTGCTAATCAGCATATAATCTTGAACAAAATTGACGTACATAGAGCACAGATATTCAGATGAAATGAAGACAATTCCAAATTTGTTGTTTATGCGTATTATTAACACTGCTTACCAAGTAATGCAAAGATTTGTCGCAATTAAAAATGAGGTTGACATGACAAAACAATTATTTAATCTAATCTTTTATTTTAAAACAGCTAACTTGTAACTTCTTGATTATGTTGTCTTGTATCATGCCAATCATTTAAATTGACCAGTTTACCTTATTTTTGTTTGTTTATGCTAGGTAATCTTTTACCAGGTAAAGCTTTTAAGTTATTCTAAACAGGTTAACATTGCGGAACGTGTCCGTTAATTTTTTACTTGGTAAAATTAGTGCAGTAGTATGTTAGCTTATCTTTGTCAGATTTACATCACAGATTTATGACTGGCGCAAAACAATAAATTGAAGTACTTCAAACGTGTAGATTGAAGCACTTTGTTGTCGCATGATGCCATAACAGTGTTATTAACATTATATTGAAATGATACACGGAAGAACTAGCATTCATGAAGGTCAACGTAAATTACATGATTCAATGAGATCACTGAATAAACTATATTTTCAAACTTTATTCTACTCATGGTTTAAGGATTGGTTATTATATCGGGCGATATTTTCAACCCTTTATTTTATTAAGTTATATATACTTTATTAAAAAATTGTTTACACCATAAAAAACTACACACTTTAAAGATAAATATTACCAAAACGCCGACTTCTCAATCCCCTTGTAACCGATGTTGCGGACGAATCTAGATGAGCTCTCAATGATGGCTATTCCTGACACCGCCGCAACGTTGCTGCTGATATTCTCCGAGACCGTTCCAAATCAGCGTACAGTTTTTGGAGGGAAGGGAGGCCTGGAGTACTCGGCTTTTCACAAGGCCCATAAGCGTTCGATTCCTCTGGATTGGAGGACGTTGGGAGTGTTTTCAGATTTTGTACAAAATCAACGGATTGAGCACTGAGATACTCGGTCGCTTTATGGGCGTAATGCGACGACGCCATGTCAGGCCATAAAATGATATCCTCCGTATTATGATGGTTATCAATGAAAGGTAATAACTTCCCATTGATACACTTCTACTAGTACACTTGACCGGTCATAGTGCCTTCCGAAACGTAGGGATCCGATACATTGCCCTTAGCATCAATGGCTTGCCAAACCATCACCATCATGTATTTTTTTCCTTTGGTTTAACTCTATTTGTGTAGGATGCTTCTTTTGATCCTTTGTGATGACAAAATTGCTTTGTCGACATATCTTGAGGGTCCTATGGCCCAAAATTCTCATCGCCACTTATCAAAGCAATTTTTGTGCACACAAAGCGACACGCTGACTTTGCCCTCTGTTGCTGATCTTTGACATATTTGGGTGCCGGTTTTTGTGTGCACACTTTTAGTCCTAGGTACTTGGCTTTAATCTTCTGCACAGTTGAAGGATGACACTTAGGATTTTTCGCCGGAACTCGCCTGGAAACGGAGGGTTCCTCAGGGTAAAGTTTTAAAAGTTTATTTTTCAGTTTGGGCGTCGCCACGGTAACACCTCGTCCTTCTTGTTTTTTATAGGTGGTAGATCTTGTAGACTGAAATTTGTTGATTATTTTGTATATCGTACTTTTTTGCTTCCGTAACTTGTCGACGTGCGTAACCATGATTACCTCTGATCCAGAAGCGTCATTTTTAAAATAGGAAATAACCAACTTGAAGAGCGCCTCTTTGGCGGTGGAATTGATGATGACGAAAGGGAAAAAATAAGAAAGTAAATGGAGTGCCATAATCCATAGTATTGTAGGTAATCAGGTTTGAACCCGTTTTTCCTTATCTCTCTTCTACGTTGCCCTTATCTCTTATCAAAAATAGTCGCCCGATATAGTAACCAATCCTTACATAGGCTAAGGATGCTATGATACATTATGTCGCCACGCTAGAATGATTTAGTGCTGCAATGTATATGACAAAAAATTTAGACATGCATATACTCATCGCAAGACACTGCCCTAGTTGGAATGTAACATTTGTATTTGTATTTTGGGCTATCTAATAATTTTATTTTAGCTGCATATGTCAAAAATGAAGTTACTAGTTTTCCAATAAAGGTTTTATTTGGTCAATTGATGATACTTAGTACATACAAATACATATTTGCCAATAAATAAATAGGATGCTCATAATTCGTTGCTTTTTACATTTTAATGTATACCTAATGATTATTCATATGCAGAACTTTTATAAACATGAAATTTAAAACAGCTAAAGTCCACTGCACCTGGCGTGTAGCTAGCTCTATACAATTCCAGCGGATGCCGGTGGCGTGGCAACGATATCGGCAAGGCTTGTTTCCTATTAATGCTAAAGAGCAAACATGCATATTAAATCACATAACAAATTCCATATAGAAACAAACGTCATGTTAAGTGTAGGCTTACTGAAAACATTTGGGTCCAATATTGTACATACATGGACGTCCATTGTCTCAAAGGACGTTCCTGTCTTTCATTACCATCCAAACTGTGCATATAAACCTCAAATCCCCTAATCAGTGCCTATCTTATTTCTTCCTTGCAACCTCTTGTTGGCCCACACTCAACAAATTTTGCAAAATTTATCTCTAGTCCATCACGAAATGGAATGTAAGAACGAAAAGGTAATGTCTAGGTATCCCTCAACATTAGCATCCAGCTGAAAATAAAAATATCCTGTGGAAATATGATTGACATTGACGTACCATACACCACTCGAGGATATGGGCATATCTGCTATTAGTATGATGTGTCAGAATTGTCATACTGATGTGAAATGTATGCAACAAATTTGAGTTTTTAATTGTTCCGTAAATGCATACATTACTAACTATAATATGTAATGTTTCTGTGGATATCAAACCCAATCTCAATGTTTGCATTAGTCTCGAAGATATTTGAGTTAACATATCTGACTGCAAGGGTTCCATCCGAGTGTCCACTCACAGCCTGGTCTCCTTTTGCAAAGTTTTTAAAATTAATTCAATCAACTAAATTTCCTTTATATTATCTTTCAATATAAATACCTTAAGAAGGCATCCATTCCCATTATTTGGTGGCTAATAGGAAACCATGCTGGAGTCCTGAGTGCTGGTGATGGATCGAAGTTGTTTGCTTTAATCCAGGTTGAGTAGTTTGCCATTTTTATTAATACACTGCGGATAATAATAATAAGCCGAACACCGAACCGTTTATTAAGATCAAGTATTTTTTAAACCTTAATAATATTATTAACGCCAATCAAAGCATTTTCATACGCAATACCAAAACATAATGTACCGTAATAGTAAATTAATCAGTACTATTAGAAATAAAGTACTACTTTCTGGCATCCAGCTGGCCATGAATATTGCCAATTATTTGCAAACTCATTTACAACATTTTATATCCAATCTTTGACCATCAACTTTACCCCTACGATGTTTGAGAAATATAAGTTTTGTATGGCAAGATCTATAGCATAATTTATATACCAGTAAAACATTTGCAAACTGCCTTCGTACATATATGATAAATACATTGATATTTTCTATTAAGAATACAATTACTGCAAAACAAATTCCAATTAAAAGGACACAAAATATAACAAATATATTTCCTTTCATTGAAGCCGCCACCACTTGTGATTTCTTTGTTAAGCTATCATTCCTACTAAAAATGGACTGCCACCTTTGAAATATATACGCGGCTTGAATTGATTTTATCCTTTTAATCAAAACACGCGGTATTATCCCGAGAAAGTAGAAATCGTGTAAAACTGGGAAATATTCTTCCGTTCCAATATCGACAAGTTCCGATAGCTTCAGATTATCTCTTCTAAACCTTTCCAGAAAGTGTCGGCAAAGATACTGAGGCAAAATTAGTGCCGTTCTGCTACAATTGACCAAAACGTTGTAAAGAATTTGTTCATCTTTCTTCCAGATTTCCAGCCGAAATTTAGTAGCGTTGGTTTCACTATTCATCCGATCCTTCCAATTTATTTCGTGATTTTTGCCGATTGTCCTAATTAAGAATTCCGTTTCGTAATATTTTCTTGCGTATTTCCGAACAATATTTTCAATTTCAGTTTTATTATTGGGGCTTGCGTACCTCGAGTCAACCTCGGTACTGAGGTAAATTGAATAATTTGCTGTATTGAACACAAGTTTATTTGAACCATTTGAATATTGTTGTCTTTTTTCTGGGGATTGAATAGTTATTTGGGATGCTCTTGTAAACAGGTGAAATTTATCATCGACTATTTCTTGAATTGTTCTGTATTCTAATCTATTTCTGGGCTGTATAATTCTGTACGTATTATCTCCTTTGTATGCATTGTTTAAAACAACTGCTGCCAGAAGCAATCCTCCGATTGCAAGTTTAATCTGATTTTTTCTAAGTATTCGCGTATTACAAGTCATATCAAGTCCAAGAAAAATTCTGAAACAGACATCTATATAGTTTGCGTATTTGGGGATAGTGATTGCTGAGCTGTACCCAAGATGGTTTAAAAATAGCGGAAAATAGATCAAGGTAGCGAGACAAGCAAACCAAACTTCTTGTCTAAAAGCCAGTATCAGCTCTTGAAATTGGAAAGGAGAGTAGCCACGTTTTCCACAACTTATAAATCGCATTGTTTGAATATAGTCTTGTATCACTAATGGATTGGCAAAGTCGTGAGGCCGCAGGTTGTGCATCCTTGATAGAAATTTGATTCCTTTGTAGATGCCCTCGTAAGTACTTGGCTTGCTTTTTATTTCACCATTGCGACAGAAATGGGTTGGGTTAATTATATAAGTGAAATTTTTAAATATGGATGTCCACTCAAATGCGTTAGCTTCAGCAATTAAATAATTGCTAGGTCTCCTTAGGGTATTTATTCTGTGCCTTTCAAATATGCCATTCTTGCACTTTGCTAAGTGACCCTGTACTGGATCCGACTTGCTTGTAGAAGTAAACTAGTTGGTAAAGTGCAACCAAGGCTGATTTGAGAAACAATCCAGGTTATAATCAGAACCCAAGTTCGACAAACGTTTTGGACAAATGGGGAAAACTATTCTGGAAGGTTGACAGAAATAGCACGCACATAGCTTACTAACCAACCTAATTTTGATAGCCGTTTTGGTAAATTCATTCATGTCACTATTTCCTATTACTATTTCTCCAAGGATAATATGCGCATGAGCAACTGATGTGTCTTGAAGGATTTGTGAGTTTGCTCCATCCATAATCTTTTCCAAACTGTTGCCTTTCTGCAATGTATTTTGATACAAAATGATATTTACCGTTGGCATTGAGGAGGGTAATGACAAAACCAGCGCTAAAGTTCGAAAGAAAGGATTAGATGAAAATCGTTTCCACCACCTGAATCTACCCACGTTTGCTGGAAGCTCAGCTGACACATGCACCAGACAGTTCCACGGTTTTGAATGAAAGGAAAAAGTAACTAACGTATAGCGCAAACAAAAATCGTTGCATATTTCAGCACCATTACCGCATTTACTGGTGAGAAATTTTGAATCTTCACAAAAATGAGGTGGTATTTGTCCTCTGGTGTAATTCATATTTGGTAGAGTCTCAACCACTCTCCGTTTTCTGGAAATTATTCGAGATCCAAATACATAGGATGCTTCAATTTCACCGTATACAAATTTCCGCAAAACTAAAGGTTGGCTAGGCTGTGTCAAGTCGTACTGGAGAAAATTGTCAAGAAAGCTTAGGCATTTTTGTTCTTGAAATATGTTGTAGTATTCGTTTAGATCAAGTCGAGGCAGGTATCTTAGCTTGTTTCTCTCGATTTCGTCCGGTCCCCCTGGCAATCCGGGGGCAACTACACTGTTGGCAATATATCCATAAAAACTAGATCCACAAACTGTTTTCTGCAGGACGACCAATAATACTAATATATTCTGCATTTTTTTCAATTGTACAGTCCAAATACAGTTCTCAGAGAAGAACTGTGTATGAAAAATTGATACAATCCCTAGCTTGGCAGATATTTGGCGATGGTATAGGAATTTTCAGCGAAGCGTTGCTTGGTAATAACTTACTCCGATATTGGGTTTCAGAATGTAATTTTTTTTAAACATGATGAGTTTCTAATACCAACTTTAATTATTTTTTAAAAACTAGTTAACCCGCTATCTACGTATCCATCTCAAGTTAATATGCTTGAAATTTTTTATTTCTGATTACCTTTCAGTAAAGAGTTCATTACTTTGTAATTACATTCCACAAAGTTATTTGCTCGTGGATTTGATGTGCCGTGTATATTGCTATAGAAGAGTTGAATATTACAATGTGGTGATCGATGTTGGATGGGTTTGAGGGACAGTATGATTTATTTATGATTTGAGAGAAATCTATGTTTTATGATAGACATGGAATAATAAAACTGTAAACAAAAATATAGTTTTAATGGTAACCCAAAACGTAAAAAATGTTAATTATAATAGTTTCGTACCAATTTGAAATGATGGAGTTTGACTACTTCAAGTCATGAGAGTAAGGAAGGGTCAATTTTGTCTTTATAGCCAAATAAAATCTTAAATACTTCAATCCTTCAATCGAAAATCAATCGTTGTCCTTCTAAACACACCAAAGGAACATATTCTCATATCACAAAAATAATTTCCCAAGAATAATAATAATGGTTTCCAAAATGATGATTTGGATTTGAAAACTCTTACTTTGCATGATTGCTGCTCAAGCAGTAACATAACTTCTTTTTTTACATTCCGTTTAATATGTGCAATATTATAAGATTTTTGCGTTTTCATGTGTTTTAGCACAGCTGTTTGATAGGATATTATACAGAACATATATATATACCTATTCCACAATTTTACTTCTAACATATTTAGAACTGTCAAAAATATTAATTAAGTACAGTTTTTGTTGCATGGTAAGCAGTACCTTAAAAGTTAGCCGGAACAACATTTGAAAATAATAAAACTGTGTCCTATGATAAATAAATAAAATAATAAAATGAAAATAATAAAACTCTTCCTATCACAAATACGTCCGTAATATTACCTCAAGTAATAAAAATTTACATTAGATATTGGAAAAGAAACATACTCAAATGTAACTTATCTTTTGAGCTTAACCGGATATACCTCGCTTTATATTCTAAAAAGGATAGGTGGTGTGCATGCCTCTGGATTAATGAACTGGTGGATTGATTTTTTTGTGAGAGGTAAATACAGAAGGGGTGTTCACCTATCTTTTAGTAAACTTTAATGAGTTGTCAAAGTTAAAACTTTTGTTTCACTTGGTCATAATAATTTTTAATATATTCCGAAAACCTTAAAGTTTCATCAGCGATAGCCATTTCTAAGAATGTCTTCCTCTATTAGTCATATTTGAGGTCAGTTTGCCGCAATAGTCTTTAAACATTTTCCACACCTCAATGTACTGAAATTGCCTTACGTTTGAGTTGCTTCGCTCTAAAATCCCAAACCACACAAGGTTAAGGGGTTAGCATCTACGCATTATACAATGCTTTCTTCTTTCAAAAATATGAATATCCCAACTTTTTGATTGATATCCTTGGCGTACGGCATGGTTATCCTAGTGGGATTAGGAAAATCAGCATCCCGACCAATGAATACCTTCGAGACATCTTCATTGCTCTATATTGGAATATTAGTGTCGGGGATGGGAACCAAACTCTTCTCTATATAATACTGAACATTTGTGTCGGCAATTGAGATAATGACCAAGAATGATTTGGCACCAAGCTAAAGGATCGCACCTACCACCATCATCTTGTCGGAATACTTATCCTTCGTTACCGTCACGAA
>JAHZMV010000787.1:0-11605 GCA_027743765.1 Coecobrya sp. COE2
TTGACATTAGAGGGTCCCTTTGTCAAATTCTTGTTAAGGACACAAACGATGAAGAATATATACAAATGCTAAATAAAGGGTATACATATAATAAAATTAAAACACTTTTTTATATTCTTAAGTGATGCTGACTATGAACTTGATCATGCTCTGGATAAAAAAATAATAAAAGGGAAAACAAAAGCGGTAGAACCGTAGTCAATTTATATTCAATAATAATAATGAAACGTTAAAAAGTACACGTAAAAAATCTAAATCCGGTTCTTGCGGATCGGTGATCTTTTAATGAAGAACGATGTAGAATGTCCATCGTTTTTCTAGGTTGCGTTGTGATACTACTGTCGCTGTAAAGTAACGCAATAATAATCCTCCTCAAAATTTATTTGCTCTCGCTCTTCTGCTAATAAAAAAGGATTGGTAACGTGTGGTATCGCATAATACATTTCCTAACAAGACAAATATTATATTTATAATGGTTGACCGTCATAGGTCAATTTCTACTTTTTTTCTCGCTGACTCTCCATCGCTCTGCTTTCTTTTTTCTTACGAACAAAAAACCCAATGAGAAATAAGCCATATTAAGAAGATCATGTTTTACCACAATGTACTACAAGCATATCGTTTCCATTCTTTTTCTTGGTGAACATATGTACCTACAAGTGTTGTATACTGAACATACAACAGCTTAACTTGCTTTACAATTCCTTTTTGCTGATATAGACACATGTAGTGGTCTCGGTGGTTTTTTTGGTTGTGTGGTACATACTGGGATGAATTGTCGTACTTTGCTCCATTATGCACACGGGCATAGTACATTTGCCATATGGACACATTGTATTGTTAAAAGAAATAAAAAAGATGATGGAATAGGATACGACGAGCAAACCGATGCAATGAATTTATCTCGTTCCCTTGTTCAAACTGACATTGTTCGACTGGGATTGGATTTAAAGCCGGGTGAATCCAATGGCGCCGTGGTCACACAAACCTGGTGGTGGAGCTGTTTGTGTGGTTGGTGACAAGTTTTTTTTCTTGTCAAATTTTGAAACGAATATAACGCGTTTTTTCAACCAACCAAAAATCAAGTGTTACCGAATTACATGGAGATGCAATGCTGAGGATGGTGATGAACACCCACATGCAATATTGAAATGTTATATTGAATAATGGAGAAATGAATTTTTTCCATAGAATCTTTTACTGTCTTTTCGTTAAAATTTCAGAAAAAAAGTATCGGGGGAATACTACCCCTTATGAGGGTANCAACCAACCAAAAATCAAGTGTTACCGAATTACATGGAGATGCAATGCTGAGGATGGTGATGAACACCCACATGCAATATTGAAATGTTATATTGAATAATGGAGAAATGAATTTTTTTCCATAGAATCTTTTACTGTCGTTTCGTTAAAATTTCAGAAAAAAAGTATCGGGGGAATACTACCCCTTATGAGGGTATGCGTGGTAGGCATATTTATACCTGTTCAAGAGAAAAAAGAGTCGAGTTTCTCTAGGTGGGACAATCAGGCGCCTACTGGAGTCAAATGTCAGGACATTTTTGGGACGTTAATTGGTCTGCTCAATCATTTCCTAATAGGGGGTGTGTACAAGAAGGCAAGCAAATATGCGTACACTCAGCAGTACACAGAGAAACGTGCGTGTGTGTTAGTGCTGTTGTGTGTGAGCAGAAGTATGCAATAATATTGTTATTGTTATGATTGTTGCTGTTATTACGACCTTCTTTATTCATTATGGCCACAGTAAAAATCAAGGCACACACACATGTGTAAAGTATGTATATTTTGTACCCTGCTGTTTTCAAAAGGAAAGCGTTTAAAAAACCTTCTTTCATTACATTATTATTGCTCCATTATATTTATATGAACTGTATCCCCAAAGAAAAATGTTTACCTCTTTATGAGCCCATAAAATGCGTTTACACTTTACCAAATTTACTAATTTACTCTCCACCACCGCCAACAATCGCCACCACTGCACTGTTATTCCACATCTCCCCAAAAATAAATCGTCCACAGCTTAGGCTTTTGCTGTTCTACCTTGCATGACAAAATGCCTTCACGTTCGTTAATCGTTCCGTCTCTCTCCTCATGTTCAATATTTGGTTAAATAATAGAAGAAATTAACGAAAAAAAGGTTTTTCTCGAAAAGTCAGAAACTTTTTTCAACGAGCATAGTAGCTGGGTACTTAAAGATATTTTCTCCTGTCATAAAGAACAATTTGAAGACTGACTCCTCTGGATGGATCCTTTTGGAATAATTATTAGCACAGCAGCAACAGTAACACGAGTGTGTCGGTCGAGTCATCGTTACCATCAGTCAGCAAATCATAACAATTTTAGCATTTATTTATTATTACCCAAACAGTTTTTATTTAACGACCTCTTACAAACAGTGATTGCACAGGGAGCTGGGTCTCCCTTTCATAAAAGGAGTCTGAGAGCGATGTGATGACGTGACGAAAAATGAATGTATTTTCATATAACATGTGCATACTGTTTTGGTGGAACTTTATGTGTGTGTAATATGAGCTGTGCTTCACACGCTTATCATTGAATCTCTTCTCTTTGTTAAGATCCTATCGTTGGTAATAAGGTATCATATCGTTCGTTTCACACAATTTACTTGGCGAGGGACGGAGTTGAGGAAAAAAGAAAAAAAAACTATTTGAGAAACGACAGACGATATTAAAAACGTCATATTAGATGGGATCATTTCCATAAACGCAGCATGGCCTCCCATCAAAATCAACACATTATGCACACCTTCTGTAACAACATAAAAAAAGTCCATACATTCGGAGGACCGACTTGACGCTTAAATAGGCTGTTTGCTACTTTTTTTCTTCCATCATTTTCTTTTGATTCTCCCTCGACAACTTTCCACCTGTGTGCTCTCCTTCTAAAAAGACGTAAAGATGATATTCTCGTTATTAATGCCTGGCTTCACATTTCTGATGACTTGGCATGGCTTGGCTCGTGTTTTTCTCTTGTGTTACATAAGGAGCTACAAACAAGAAAAGGAGTTTTGCGATCCTACCGAGGATAATACTCTACTAATATTATGGATGCAACAAAGAATATAATTATTATTATTGTTTTCTTGCTCCTGTACTCATGTAAGTAATATTACTAAACTATGCTGATAGGGATAGAGATGAAGAAAAAACTTGAGAGAACCATTTGAACGCTATAAATCCATAGTCCTGCCGTTTAATTGCTGTTGAGAGCGAAACAAGTTCTATTTCCATTGCTGATATCATCAAAAAAGAAAGAAAAAAAAACACAGGAGCAGGAGAAAAACTGAGAAGAGCAAAGGAGAGGAACAAACAACAATGAATTAAAATAATATAAAAACTGCAGTTAGTGGTAGTGCAGTGGTAGCACTGGTCTCGGTCTTCTTTCTTAAGCAGAAGCCAAAAACAAGTCGTTCTCTCTCTCTCTCTGTCCTGCATTCATCTCCATTTCTTATGGACTATTAAAATTGTAATTGTGGTACTTTCAGATACGTTTTTATGTATGATTTTTCACTTTTTCGCTCAACTACCGTCACCACACTAACAGCAGCAGAACCACCATCACTTTTTACAATCTCACCTGCCTCACGCTAATTCAACAGCATGTCCAAAATAATGTATAGTATGTAGTACTACAACAAGTATAAAAGTTTTACAAGGGTTTTCTCCGGTCAAATATTTTTGGGCTTGGCATTCACTCGCTCACTTCTTATATGAGTTTTCTTTCATAACATCAAAAAGCCATGCAACCTTATTCGCCTTTTCAAGTATTCTCTCATGTTTCATGCATGAGGTGAAAAAACTAGATGAGGAAATAAAGCATTTTGTACATATTTTCCGTATCTAGCAATACTGCAACGAGTACATAATACTAAATATGTATATGTTCTGTCATTGTGCAATAACAGTAATAGGAAAATAAGCAATAAAAATTGAGCAAAATTTTTTAGTATTTATTTGTCTGGTATATAGTGTGGCTATTAAACATGCATGAAAGGTGCATGTTATAGGTAGTATGGAAAATTAATGGTCTTTTTTAGTCGTCGTCACCCCTGTGTAAAATATAATGTGCTATAAGCAAAGTGTAGCCTGACATGGAACACGAAAGTTTGGTCGTGTCGTGATGATAATAATGCTGCCGGTTGGCTGTTCTTATGGTCGGTAGGTAGGGATAATATAATATTATGTTATGTGTTCTATGAGCAGTTTTACCTTGTTTCATAATGCCTGTTGGTATCATCTTAATAGAAGTAGAACATGCATATGGCACGCTGTTTTCTCCTTGTAAATAGTACTTACTTACCATTTAGGAAATTATGTTTGCGTGGTGGCATGAGATGGAGAAGAAGGCATTCCCTGGTCATGCTGCTCTTGCTGCCGGTGACGATATTAGCGCAATAATGTGTAGCACACTCTCTTTCTCGCAGCAGCAACCAGTATTTTTTGTGGCTTTGGAGAAAATTCCAAAATTCATCTCTCTCTCTCTCTGGTCTGATGTTGTTTTGCATTTTTGCAGGTGATTAACTGATCGTACACACGAAAATCCTATGAAGATCTTACTGGTGAATGTAATAATAATAATAGTAATGAAAGGAGGATGGATGTTGTGTTGCTGTATAGCTTAATGCTTTTTTATTGAGAGTACAATGGAACACATAATTCTGCCATGATCGCGGCTAAAGGTTCCATTTTCCATGGATGTATATTGCTCGGGGACTACAAGGCACACGACTTTGATGATTATGATTATTACCATTTTGGTGATGGCAGTGGTGACGGCGGTTGTTGTAGAAAAATAAAATTGCGTACGATCTGGCATGCAAAAGAGCTCCAGGCCTTATTGTCGATGATGGCAGTAGTAGCTCTTTATATGGCCTAATAAATTTACTTGTGTAACATTACATCACACAAGAAACTCATGGAATGGTTTGGTAACAGGCAAAATAATGTAATAATGGCAAAGGTAAGAACATAATATGCTTTTTCTCTCTGATGCATGCATGATAGGTTGAATAATACACTAATTAGGAATGGGAATCCATTTTATTTTATGATTATTTCTACGAAATTGGAGCGGGCTTAACCGAGGAAAGGAAAAAAAAGGAATTTGTTGAAGCGTTTCCTCCCATTTATAAATGGGAAGTCCCCTTGGAAAGTGACGTACGAAATAAGGGTTCCTTTTAAAGCTCAACAAACTTCAATATAAGTCAACGGATTTAACCCTTTTAATGTGGGAAATGCACCTGTGTGTCATTAGTCATGACTGTTTCTTGCAAGTTAAGTCAGTTGAAAAGAGAAAATAAAAATAAATGGAATAGAAAATTATTGAAATTAGAAAAGACTTTACTTTTTGTGAATTCTTAAATGGCTTATAGAACGTATATTCAAAACTGAGCCCAGAAAAGGTGTGTAGGTTGAAGGTACAGAGGTTTGTATGTAGGATTTCTATTCAAGGTAAAACTGACAATGAAATGATAGTAATATCACCAACTTCTGTTGTTATTTTGGATGTTTTTTGTGGTTTTACATTTTTGGCTTTTGGAATGAAAAAAGATAATGAGGAAGATTAGTATGCATATGAGTGTGTGCTAATAACCATGTAAGTAACTCATATGAGAATATTGGACCATTACTGTTTATGTTCAAAGTGTTAAATGAGTTGGGTGGTCAACTATCATCAACATGTCTCTCCTCAGCTTCTTCCACAATCATCATCACCATAAACATCAACATGGACATTCTCGTATCTTATTGTACAGACTATTTACTACCATCACCAAAACTCCTGTTTCTTCTTCCAAAGAAGCTGTGGACCGTCAATTTTAAGAAAAAAATCGACTTGAATAAAAGGATAACAAAACAATAAAAATGTTCCGAGAAGAATATTATGAAGAGAAAGAGTAAGTAAAGGAGGCAGTTCCTGGATCATTTCAATAAAATAAAAGTTTCTTTATTATTAACTGTGTATATTAGAGTCAAAGTCAAAAATTTTCAAATGATAAACTAATCTTAACAAAACTATGAGCTCAATTTCTTTCCATTCTTCATTTAATCATAATATACAACCAACCAACAGATCTGTATAGGCGGCATTTAATGTATTAACTAGGAGTACATATTCATAAATAAAAACTCTGGAACAACACTACCAACTATTGTTGCAGAGTTGCAGATGAACGTATACTTACACTACAAGCTGAACATGTCGGCATTTCTATTATCCCCTTTGCTTTTCAATATTGTGGTTATTATTATTATTTTATTATTTCAGGTTTTTTAAAATTCGTGATAACGCTAACTAAACCACATTTTTTCTTTTGAAAATAATAATAAGGCAATAAAATACATAATTTTTCCTGCCCATCCTTTTGTCATCTCTCTCTGTCATTTACGACTATCAAAATGCTCATGTTCTTTAACATTTTGCGCTAAAAACAGTGTAAAATCGACTGATTATTCATGTCTGTCATGTGAGATTGTTGGTCCACACAGAGAGCCCATTTGCCAAGCAAAAAAACGAGCAAAAGAATGTTTTATCTTTGTAACTTGCACGGTTCATTGCTAAACATTATATCTATAAAATATATATGCAATAACCTCAAAGGTTAAACAGAAAAAAAATACTGCGGCTAGCCCATTTTATCCTGTATAATGAATAATGACACAATGAACAATGTTACACATTATTTCAGTGAGTTGAGTACTACTTGTTGCGGTTCTCTCTCTGGTATGCATTATTGGCTGGGGTGATTTTTAAACTATGATGATGTGATGTTGATGTGACCATGGCCAAAAAAATTTCATGTTGTTTTCTTGTACTACACCGGATTCAACATGGAGTACACAAATGTAAGAACAAAAGAAAAGTATCATTTGTTTAAATACTTGTAGAACGCATGTGTGTATATTGTACACGGCTCAACTTTACCTTGTAAAAATTACCAAAGAGGAGAGTAGACAGCGATGATGGGCTATTCAGAGTGAGTGACTGAACTCAAGGAACCCTTTCAAATGAAACATATAAGTATACATGAATTTTAACCCATGTTTTCAAGTGTGATCTGTTCATTCGAAAAAAAATAACGAATAATAAAGAGGAGAACAGCGAAAAGGATTTTTACATGTGTCTGCGTCACATTATTAGCAGTTGTAAAAATAAGTGTAACTCGGCACTATTACAATATTCTCTTTTGTTGCACTGCATTACGTTGCGTCTTTTTCCTGTTGTTGTACACAAATAAGTACACGCATATGATTATGATTATTATTATTGGATTGAAATGAATAAATTAGGTGGTATGGTGGCTAGAGCTAAGTAGAAAAATAATAATAAATGAATATGACTGACTATATGTGCGTATATATCTCTAAAAATGACTTTGGATCTGACATGACCATTCCTGACTTAATACTTCCTCCTTTGCCTCATCATGTTGATCACGTCATGATCGTTGGAGGGCCTGCACCACCACCGCATCGATTGTATCATGTCATCATCATCGTCATCATGATCACATTATCTATCTAGAGAATCTATTCGTGGGCAGAGAGAAAAATATACAAGAGTGCAATGGAATAAATAAAGTAAAATGTGTGTATGAACTATCATACCATCCTCAATAATAATCCTCATCATTGCACTGCACAGCCTCGATGTAGAAAAGTAAACTATCAATGCCAAAGTAATCTTCATAGTTTAGCTTACTGTACTTACATCAGTAAACTGTTTTTGTGCCACGTTTTTAATACAAAATGGCATACGCATCACGTATCCACTTATCACGTAGACATACAACAGCACACATGATACATTATACTATGTTTTTGCTCGTAGTGTAGTAGTAATAATCATAATAATAATTGAAAAGGGTAATGACGAAGCATTTTAAAGAGGGGGGGAGCTCATAAACAGTTTTTTTTCTTATCGTTTCTTTTCTTCTTCTGCCTCTCTAATTTTCTTCCAAGCAAAATTTACAGGCAGAACGAATGGGAATTTGGATGCATAAGGTGAGCATCTTATTATTTTGAAGTGCAAACGCTTATAGATATAGTCGGAATATTGCTGGCCTGACTGACTTGAGTCCCTGAAAAAATGGAGAGGTTCAGATTGACGATTCAAAGGTCGAAAAAATAGCCATTCAAAATAATAATATGCAATTTCACGATAACGCACCCTTTTGCCGGTGCACTTGTTAAAAAAATAACAACATAATCATCCGTTTCTTGACGTCAACTTTTGGTCGTTTTAGAAAAAAGCCACGATAACTTTGTGCATTTTTCTGACTGCTATGCATGTGGGTTCAATGTTCACGTATGGATATACAAGAAAGGTAAATGAGATAAAAGTTAAACGGATGATTTCTCAAATTTTGATGTGTTTTAAAGGAATTTTTTTCAGCTTTTTAAAAGTGCTTCCGCCCATTTCCCATTAAAATCCTGAAAATGAAGATCGTAATTCAGAAAATGCATTTAAATGTCCTCACCAAACGGCCAAATTACGATTATAATTTTCAAGATTTTCTTGAATGATACTTTTAATATTCTCGCTTTAATGTTTGGTTGGATTTGGTGATATTTTAATGTAGTAACAACGATAGAGTGACGATGATGACGGCGATGATGATAGTAATCAGATATATAAATAGTTTTCGGTCCTCCTTTCAAACCACAAGGCAGAAAACCACATAATTATCGCTTTTATATTATTGCTTTACTCCCATTATAAAACTCCCGTGTTGCTTTTGTGAGTCTTTTGTTGTGGTAAATTTATTACAATGAAGGTGGTGGAAAGAAGGAAAGCCGATATGGAAATTCGTGGTAAAGGCATATATACTTTGTCTCTAGAGAGAAAGGTAAGCAGGTTAAGTAGGAAAGAGATAACGATGTGGGCAGGTGTTTTCAGAGTTTTATAGCAGTCTTCCCATATCGCTCAAACAAAGTAAATCCTTTTATCCCATCAAACACAAAAGTCAAGTAAACATAATTTATTTAAATTGTAGCAGAAATAAAGGGGCACACAGTGAAAGAGTAGTATATTATCTTACTTTATCGTTATTACCACGAAATAAGGCAGTAAAGTCAAAGGAGACAAAACGATGAAACAAAAGAGAATAGTAAAATGAAAATGAAATGATGTATTAAATGGACTATTGGGAAATAAAGCAAGTGAAAATTATAATTAGGCCATTCGCTCGCCTGTTCCATCTTACATATCAACTTACTTATGTACCTATTTTAACGCACTTTTATTTTAAGTATATTCAAGAAATTTTATGATGATTTTATGAAGTAACAATTTATTTTCCAGCAAACACTGTAATTGTGACTTGCGCTCCTCTTCTCCAACAAACCTATCAATTTCAACATATACACATCTTTGCGGCCTGTTTTCAACATAAACGAACAATATGTAGGTACTTTGTTATTTTAGCCTCATCAACAGAATAAAACGACGACATTATTCCACTATTTATTATACATTCATACCTACATACCTATTATCCCAAAAACCCAATAACATTTTCTTGTAACAAATCCTCCCGTTGCTTAACATTGTAACATAAACATAGCATAACATCTACGCATTGTATAAAGTCATGATGATAAAATGCATATAAACATTATCTAGAACGCTAACCAATCCAGTCGATAATTGTCGATTTGGAAAAAGAACAACAAGGTGGACAAAATATGTACATGCTTGAAATCCTGAATAATAGACGCAAAGAATACTTACATGTATGAAAATAAATAATCAAATGGTTCCGAAAACAATAATAATTCCTTTCCTCACTCAACGCATCGAAATTCAGATAACATGTTTAAGCTTTTTGGTGATGATGACTGTGACGATATGCAGTAAAGTAAAAGGTAAATGATTATAATCATCATCACAAACGCGGGGAGTATTAATAATGGTTGTAGGTGAGAGAGAGATCTTTTAAAAGGATAAATTAATACATTATATTGTCTTTACTAGAGTTTTCCATTTGAAAGCTGTCGTCAGCTTGTCCCATACCTATATAGGCTCCTATGTATATAGCCAGGTCTCTGTTTGCTGGAAACAGCCTTGGCTCTTGCTCTGTCTGTGGGCTTTAGAGTTGGTGTTACGTTATATATTACGTATATTTTATTTCATTTACCCACTTCCTATAATTAACATCAAGATTAAGAAGGTGAGGAGGAATTTTAAGGAAGCTAAAACTGGTAAGGTGTGTGCATGTCGTATATATAGGGCCAAAAACAAAAACAGGTAAAGTAAAAGGTACACTTTTAAAGTAAAAGCAGTAATAATGAACATTTGGTTAGCCAAGCCAATGATTTCTGGCGGCTGCTATGCTGCTGCCTGTTTACTAACTAAATATATTCGCTTGGGATGGATGGACGTTCAATGTCGCCGTCTAGAAACAAAAGGTTTCGTTTCGTCTCCAATTCCCCGTCTTGATGTTCTTGCAAGTAGAGTATAATGCATGCCTTTAAAGCTTAAAAACATTTTCAAAGAGAAAGGTAATCATACCAGGTATACGCATTAGATACTCTCCCTCCTTCTACTACTAACCTATATATAATGTCATCTTCAGCACAAAGATCAAACTTATAAAATTGTAACTTGTGACCTAGCCAAACCAAACCCAACAACAACGTATCCAGCCACCCCTTTTTCATCTTTTTTTTTTGCTGGCTAGTCATGTCGTAAAAGTTTGTGTTCCTCTTGCCACATTAAAAGTATCAAGTTTAATGTCCTTCCCAAAAACTCCTAATCCGAAAA
This sequence comes from Coecobrya sp. COE2, assembly GCA_027743765.1. Classification (NCBI taxonomy): domain Eukaryota; kingdom Metazoa; phylum Arthropoda; class Collembola; order Entomobryomorpha; family Entomobryidae; genus Coecobrya; species Coecobrya sp. COE2. The sequence continues at coordinate 10,804 of JAHZMV010000787.1, forward strand.
CAAGCGGTTTAGCGTTAAGAGGGAAAGAGACGGAGCGGAGAATGAGCGCACAAGATGTTCCAATCGTATTTAATGATAATACCTTGATCCTTTTGATGATGATTATGATGATTATTATGGCGATGACGCTTATTATTATTGTATTCCTTTCGTAATTTTAAACCTTTTGTCTTTAGGTTGCCTTATAACCTGGCTCACCATTATTATCATCATCATCAAAGTCCTAGCAGCACCAGAGCAGTCATAATGATGGGAATTTACACCGAGCGACGACACCGTCCTGGCCTTTGTTGCCACCAACCTAAAGTGATATTTGAACCGATGATCCTGATAATGATTATATAAATGTGTGATGATGTAACCTTTCAATGAGAACTGTAAATCTCAATTTACTTTTCCTTTTACCTTACCATAAAACCTTACCTGCACAACACCAGAGAGGAGGATAATCTCTCCAGTGGCTATATAAATAGAATATAAAGCAATAAGGGCTAAAATAAAAATATCGTTTGATTGAGAAAAAGTGTACCAGCACTTTACAAGAGACTTGTACTAACAATGGGTAGCGCTGATGAGGAAACCTTATAGCACAAGTCTACTTGTCTGTCTACCTTTGCGTGTTTTCCACTATATGATATTGTCTATGTTTCTCTTTCCCCTCTGCAGTCTTTGGTCTCTGTCGTCTTCTGCCACAGTTTATACAATCTACCATGTAATGTAAACCACAACCGTAATATCATAATCATCCTATTTGTGTAGTACTAATTCTTAGACATAGATTTTTGAGGAAAACACGATGTTA
>JAHZMV010000789.1:0-11197 GCA_027743765.1 Coecobrya sp. COE2
CATCTGAACACGTTATACTCATTCAATCATCATTTGTACTATCTATCAATTTGATTGTTGTGCTAAACATGATCGTAATCAATTTTATCATTCCCAGACCATCTTGTACTCCAGCATCTGGTGAAAACAGTAACGCATGTAGTATCAGTTACAATGGATATTACCTATACTACATTATGTACATATGTATCAAACACAATTTTTTAGTTTAGATTATTTGGTTCAGCATCATTGTTGTTTGCACTAGGAGTGACGAGTTTTATTCAATCTTATGTACATATCACCATCGTCTTTCAAGAGACATTGTGATCTTTCATATGATCTGATCCATCTCAATGTTCCAAAAAAATCCGAATATATGTACCTACATACCTGATATATTTATATTTATTATGTATTGCAGTACACGGTACGTATACTACGTATTGCTTTTGTGACTTCAGTCTGACCGTTGGGATAACTTTTGAACCATTTGAATGTCCAAATTCATTGAATTGCAATAACATTGGCCTAACATATAGTATCAATATAGATACGTTGTTTACAACTCTGTTAAAACTGACGATTTTTTCCGGGACATCTTGAGAAAACAGAAAATCGCGAAACGCAGCGATATTGGAACATTGGTATATTATGACATGCATTTTAAAGGAATTTTGAATATTACAATTCCGCAGAAAATTTGGGACTAAAAATATAATTACCAACACATATTATATAACGCTTAAAGAATTCATATTTTTCATTGTAATCCCATCCTTTCTGACGAAATTCATGAATGCGATAGTTTACGCGATTTAGTTTTCATCTGTTGTTATATCATGAACATTCGAGCTTGTAGTAGTATATACAAACAAACACCAATAACGAATCCAATTTACGATATTGGTTTCATTACGACACAATGGTTCGGGTTTTACTTTTCATCTCTGCGTGATCATAAAAAGTTTCATATATGTATACCTATTCTACAGCTACATTACGCCTGAAATGATAACAATCAAGTATCCAACATAACGAGAGAAAAACTTACAAAAGAGTGATCTACATTAGATGCTCAACAGATCTGGTTTTGTTCCCACTGATCCATCCACTCCCAAGTATCAATAATCGCACGAGACGACTAAAAAATTGCCAGTATATTCTCTGCTGAGTGTTCTTATGATTGGTTCGCAAGTGGACCACACACCAGAAAAACTCGTGCTTTACTGTTTTCTGTCAGTTTTTAAATTTGTTTTATTTATTTACTCGCTTTCGTTTCATGCTGTGTTATTGTACTTATTGGTTCTTTTGAATTTCGTATAATATACCTTATGTACATATGTGCGTGCTCTTTGAACCTATGCTGGGTTTTGGACTGGACGTGGGGTCGATATAGTTGATATCAGCGGATATAGGTACGACACAAATATGTACATACGTAATGTAATTTTCCCGGATCATTTTCTATTTCCACAAATCCAACGAAATTGTAACGGAATTTATTTACTCTACGCACTGCATCCATCATTCAATGGAATAATATGTATGTAGCAATATTATATTACGCCTTTTTCTTGTAAGTGTCCAGGTATATTTTGAGGATTTTCCACTTTCTCTCCGAGCCGTTGCATTTGGAACACCTAGGATTTTACCTGATCTAGGTCTAGGAGTGTAGAATCCGTCATGTATTTCTTGAGTATTTAATACTTCATGCAAGATAAAGCAAGAATGTACTTATAATAAGGTTCAAGGCACTACTGTTTGCACATGGATATCTTGTGTTTATGATGATTCGCACGTCCCACTGCTTGATTTACGTTTTATCTCAAGAAAATACATATTGAAAAATGATCCAGTAGTAGCAATACGTTTGTTTAGATTGCGTGCTACTCAATTTGTGAATATTACGAATATGTACTCTATTTTCGCTTTTCTATACATTTTCCTTCGCCTGAAATAAAGGCACAATGCACCACGATGACTTCATTTACTTACTTAAACTATGGTATTTAATATAAATGATGCTATTCAAGTGGTCTCGTTAGAATACATATATTCGGATGAGTATTTTCAATTGAATTAAATAAAAAAATTAACAATCAATTCAATGTATCCTCGATTTTTTAATGCTATTAAACTACATGTGTATATTTATTTCTTATCCATGTGTCAACCGACCCATGAGTTGCATATTTCGAGCACCAAACTGTATATACATGCGTATATCTCAAATAAGAAATTATTTTATGAATACATAAATCTGGGTCACTTGGAATGGTACATTTGCACTGTACACACGTGTAGTACATTTTCCATTAAACTTTCACCATTCTGTATCACTTGTTATCTAGAACAGGTACAAATGGAAATTATTTCTGAGCAATATTGCGAATTCCAATGCAATTCCAAAAAAAGTAATAACGAAATTGCACTATCACTCATTTTGCTTTCGTTGACTGAAAAATATTGACGGACTGCTAAACCACGTACCGATATAGGCACATATGTAAGTATTTTCGTCATCACTGAAACATCCTTTCTATTTTTATCATTCAATAAAATGAGAATTTGTAACTAGCTCCAGTTTAGCATTTGGTTTCCATCTCTAGACAGTATCGATGGGCTGTTTTATATTGACTTTTTATATATATCGATATTCATTGATACTCTCAGACCCGATAAATAACAGTGAAAAATTGACGAGTGAAAGTTATTTTGATGAAATTTCCGCTTCTAGTATAAGTTATAGGGAACGAGTGAAACAAGATACCTGGACGATACAGTGAAACGCTATTTTATTTCACAAGAAACTCATTTTTGAAGAAGTGCCTGCTGTGAAGTTGTTTAGATCGGGAGTAATGTTAAACTTGTTTATATTTTCCCTTATTGCGATATTCAATACCTACACACAAGTAGATCCCACTCACTTGATCCAAACTTCAAACGATTTCCAACTGCTTGTTTATCAAGAGAAAGGAATTTTTATTGAAAGTCATCAAAGGATATTCGAAGGGAGGAACAGTTCAAAAAGCAATTCGTTGAATATCATCATCATTCACATTTACTAACAAACTACAAACATGAATTTTATTTGATGCTGTCTTTTTTTCTTGAGTCATTTTGTATAACCAACCTGCTTAATGCTCTCGTTAGTTTAGTTCATTTCCATCCTTAAAACTTTTTGATACCAACAGCTTGAGAGATGTATAGAGAGAGACTTTAGCATAGTTTGTCTCTTTGTCCATTATAATTTTGTGTGCATGGATTGTACACCTACTTTTGCACAATTTCATGAAACTTTCACGTGTGAAAACCGCAACAACTGACAGGGTGGTTACATAAGTAGTTTCATCAGCGTCGGCGAATGACTGAGCAAAGGAGCATAACACAACTCGCTCGCCAGCAAAACCTTCAAACATGTTCGGTATTTCTTTTGACAAGTAAGTGAAAAGAAGAGAAAGTTGAGAAATCCCAAATTCCCCAAGCCTCTTTGCATACCAAGGCTATGTAAATTTCACCAGATGATGTTGATGACAAAAGAACAGCTCTTTGAATGATGCTACTACTAACTACCAAAACCAGCTAGAGTCTGGTATTGCACACCTTTTTTTTTACTCAAATGGGAATAACTTAACAGTTTTGCGAAAGACTTTCTAGAATTGAAAGAATAGGTGCTTGTCTGTTATTATTATTATTCTTTTTAATACCTTTTCTGAATCAAGATAAAAAATTATACGTCAATATAAATATATGGAGCAAAAGTGAAATTCATCGTGTTGGTAGTATTCTTGTATGTTCACTCACTGGAAAGTTCTACAGACCACACAAGTCAAGACCTTTGCTTTGATGTCTACCTTTTTGTTCTTTCACAACTGGTAAACGTGCCAGAGCCACTCTGGGCCAATTACCGGTAGCAGCTTCTACATATGTTTGCTTAAACACCGGAAAATACCTTGTCTCATTCATTGTAATATAATAAACGATATTATGGCGAAATAAAAGCATCTCTATTCCATTTCTATTCATGTTCACCTGCAACAACAACCCGAGTATTTTCATACAACTAGAGGCACTTTTTATACCTACCTTATCCAGATGTTGAGTCAAGAAACTGGGAATTATCCGGGAAATGGGAAAAGCCTTCAAGAATATGAGCTAAGGGATTTCCCTTTAGATGTACACACACGCTAAATTGCAAAAATGTCTTACTTTTCCGCAGTCAAGTGAAAGCAAGAAGCATAACAAGTAGCCTACGAAAAGGGAAACGGAAGGAAAGAGAAAGGGTGGTGGTTGTACTAATCCAACCAGGAGCGTCTTCCTGTACTGCCTCCCTCAAAATTCTCCATCACCAGAGGCCCCAGCGTTATGTATGCAAATTTTTTCGCTTGAATTATGGCTTCAGAAAACCTATTCTCTGGTTATGTAAGAAAATATCTTGAGAAACGGGGAAAGGAGACAATTCTCGATCACCCATCATCGGCCTTTTGCCCTACATATTGTGGCACTCTGTTTTTCTGTTATTGCCCATTTTTTACAAGCTTGCCATTCCATATAACTTGTAAATCCGCTACGAAAGTGTACACCAAACTGAGATTCAAGTTGATAAGTGACACATGATGGAAAACCTTTTTGTTCCGCTTTTATCACAGAGCCGTCCAAGTGATAGATTTATATTGAACTTTTTTCTTAGCAGATGTTGAGGTTTCTTTCTTTTTGGACTTCTTTTTCTTTTATTAACGATGATACATGGTGTTCATACGAGGTGGAGAATGGAAAAAGCACATGTGTGGTGTGCCGTAACCAGAGTTGAGGTGGATTTGTTGGATATATATAAAATATCTTTTCATTCAACCAAATCCATCCGAAAAAGATCACTCTGCAAACTGAGAGCACCATTCTAATCCCACATCTCACAGCTACCACTACCTCCTTCCTCAATACATGTACGCAGCTTATCCTGCTAAATGGTGTGAATATGTTTTTGGGATACGACGAGTTATGCGAGCTGCTGGTGCTGAGTTTCAACTTGGTATTGAAAATGGTGACAAAGGTAATACGTGTTCTATCATCTATCACCGTTCTCAATCTATGAATTGGGAATTTTGGCAATTTATTTCCCTTTTTCCCGACATTGTCCGCAAATCTGTTTCGAGGACAGGAAAGAGAAAAGCTGACATTTACAAAAGTGTATAATGCTAAAATGTTCATAAGTATGATATTTTATTTCAAAGCGGTTACACTACCCCTTTCATTCAAATTAGGTAGTAAAACGAGCTTTGTACTCATATTTATGATTTTTAATGTTTTTCTACATATTCGAAAACACCTGTTTCGGGCTTCTAAAAACTAAACTCTACAAAATATAAATTTCATTGCTTCATCTGACACCTAGATTGCCTGCTCAACTATAATAATGATTAATTAACAAAGTCTCATGTATCAAGATCAAATCAGATCATTATGCCACTTAGACTCTTAAATGAGCCGTAGTCTTTTCTTTGACTAGTCACACATAATTTGTAAAGTGAAGTCATCATTATAATCTTATTTGAGCGAAACAACTAGCTAGAAAAATCAACTGTATATCATCAACTGTTGAAGCGAAACAGATTGTGACATGGTTTATGTCGTGCGAAGAGGAATATCATGATCATCCCTTTTTCAACCCTATTCAAATAGAAATGAGTCAGATGAAATCCTGCTCATCAGATATGTACAAGTGAGAACCCAAATATAAGAAAAAATATTCGGGCTTGCATTGAGAAAAAAAATAATTCTTTCCATTTCCAGCCATCCAACTTCTCATTTCTTCGACTAGACTATCACTCACTTTCAGTGTTACTTACATTTTTACATAAATAATAGTAAGCTTTATATTATACAGCTTGTACTTCCATTGTCAAGTGATTGTTATGTATATTTTGCTCTCAAACGGGATGTTAAAGGATTTCCAAACAAGTCCTCAGAAAGTAATCTAAATCCATTATGCTATTTCTATAAAAAAACTTTTACCATCTTCCTTTTTTAAATACCCCAGTGCTACTTTTAGCCAACCAACTAGCATGCTCGCTTGCGCTTATCCGCCTTTACAATTTAGAAACTCTGTTTTTTATTCAAATGGGTCATTTAAGAAAGATGTGGATAATAAAAATAGTGCAGCAGAAATATATAAAAAAAGAGTGATATAGCATGATAGTTCGCCAGCCTGTTGTTTTTAAGTGTGGCTGTACTTTATGCTGCGTGCCATGCCATTTCATTTGAGAGAGAGAAAAAAGGAAAAAGACTTTTCACATTACACAAAGCCTCTCAGCTGGAACAGGCATTTTAACTCAATTTCCTAACATGCATGCTATCGTTCCGGCATCAACTGCAGTAAAAACGAGCTGTTGTACAAAGTACGATTTAAATTGGGAAGAAAAAAAGAGGATTCATTTTTATGAATCGGAATGTTATATAATGTACCTATATGCATGTACACAGACGCTGCAATCTTCAAATATAAAAATATGCTGCTGTTTGCTGTAATGTTACTATAATGCTCTTTTTCTAACTGTTTTGAAGTGCATTATGTCTCACGGAACATCCCATATCACATCACACTCTATAAATTCAAAAATTAAAATCTATATAACCAGACATGCATTTACCTTCAAGATGCTTTTCCTTTTTGCCGGAAAGCCATTCAGTTTATCCTGATTTTTGTCGTCAGCATCAATTTCAAGTTCACCGACAAAAATCGCGGCTCCATGCAATGAAATAGGCATAAAAATCGTAAAAAGATGCTCTTTTGAGATTTACTTGCGCGATGTCTTATGTTCATGTGCTTTTACGAGAACACGGATTACGGATATATACCTACTGAGAAAGCAATAATAAGCACCCACATCACATGTACGTAATGTACCGTATATATTATCTTAAAGATCCGTTTTTTATTATTGTCTAGTAAATATAGACACGCAAAAAGGTTATCTTTACTTATCGTCACCGTTTCTTGGCTTAATAGTTTTTGAAAACTTAAGGATATCACCACCATCACCGTTTTTATTTTTTCGTGACGATGAGAAGCCACGCAAAAAGCAATGCATTTTTCATTGCATAAAGCAGTACATAAACAGAATTGCTAGCCAAGTAGGCAGCATAACCAGTCAGTCGAGACCAATTTCTCGAGTCATGCTGTCGTCTTCTTTCTTTCTTTCTCTCTCTGTGAATAATATCCACCGTAAGTGAAGTGAATGCATTCACCGTTGTACGCTTGCAAAGCCATGCGCTTTTAGAAGTTGTTGTAGGTATGTATGTGTACAACGTGTCTTGTTTTTTGAACGTGATTTTATGAATCCTCTCTAGAAACTAGTTCCAATCTTGCATGCCACCAACAAAACTACTACTGCTACTCCTCTTGTTGTTGTGTCTCTAAATTTAGATATGTGTAACTTCTGTCTTTCTCAATGATCATGATGAGCCTTTCAAGGAAACCCCACTACTACTTGAGGAGCGCATTATATTCTATCTGGGCAAAAGGGAAAAAATCAAAACAACGTTTTTTTTCTTTCATGTAAGTTTTTGTAGTGCACTATGTATCAATATCTCTGCACGTTAGACACACACGTATGAGACAGCCATGTAAATGGACGGCTTATTACAGCACTTACTCCTTTATTACTTGAGTATTCAAAGTTGATCCTTTGGGGGATAGCACGTTCACTCCCTAAAATTCATTCAATTCTCACTTTGAAATGCATACCTATCTAATATATTATTATTTTCTTCCACGATTTCTTCCTCATTGAGAATAAGGAAGCATGCATAAAAATAATATTTAAATGTGTGGCTTCTCCGGCCTCTCTCACACTCCTTCTTCTACTCTTTTTGTCATGTTATATATCTCCGATGAGATGAGAATGAGACCCCAAATACATAAATATATATAAAAGCACAGAAACACAAATATACAATTGTGGGAATGTTAAAGTCAAAAGTAGAGAATGCTACTCTTTGACTCTTCATCTTGTTCTTCAGTGAATGGTATCATTCACTGTTGACTTTGAGTCATAGTCAAAATAACAAGAAGGCTGGACCATTCGCACTTTAAGTTGATACATTTACCCTGAAGAGGCACGTAAAGCTTATTATTATTATTATACGAACTCAGACTTGTGCGTATTCCTTTCGGGAAAAAAGAAGATCAGGAAGCATGTATGTACGTGTAGTAGTATGAATCTCGCTTTAAAACTTTTGTGGGATATAATTAAATTGAATACTGACTGTCAAAGGAATGAGACATGTAAGTATAGCAAGTAAATTGGAAGCCTATGTATGCGTTGTATTTGGTTGGAATAATACCTCGGGTGTTCTTATCTTTGAGTGTACGTCATCTACAATTAGCTTTATCATCAAGTTCTCCTCACTTTTTAACGTGCAATAAGCATCACTATAAGCATAATTGGGCCGATAGTGTATGTCTCTGGCTCAGAGTGCAGACGGAGAAGAGGGTGTAAAATAAAAGGGCAACCAGTCCATGTTTACCAGTGAATATGCAAAGAAAAAATTCAGTTTAAGAACAAAACTCTTCTGTCTGCACTGTCTACTGTAATGTCTCCCATGTCGTGAAAACATTTTTCAAACAGTTGCCTCTGTCCTGTCTTCTGTGGAAGAAGACAGAAGATTGCATTATTGACGTGGTGCTACTTGGCTCTCGGAGTACATGTTTTTTTGGGCAAGTTTCTTCCCAGGCTACGTTACATTGCTTAAAATAACTGGAGTGTATGCATCAATTCCTGAGTACAGTGCTAGTAGAAAACTGGAATCTTAATTATGATAATAAACCAAATCTAATAGCAGACTGTAAAAATTTCTCAAACTTCCTTCCTGCTTTTTTCAACATTCTCTCCACTCCAGTTATTTGACAGTGGGAGCTCTCTGAATGCTCTAGTCCTGCTCAATGTGTTACCGCTTCGGTAGCGGTTGTTAGAAAGGAAGGAAAAAAATACATGAAGGAAACGGGAAGTAAGGGTGGCCTTTGTGAACCACCCTTGACTGTTAAGTGCTCTTCACTGTTATTTTTTCGTGTTTCTGTTTTGTGAGTAAAAGTATCCCCTAATATTTTGGATTGGGTTAGAGGGCTGTATGTTGTTTGTGGGTTTAGTTCCGGCATGCAAGATTATTCACTGCATAAAACGGTCTACCATGAAAAGCCCCAAAAAGATGCATAAACAACTTTATCTGACGTTGGCTTCCAAGTTTCAAGCGCCAGGAAAAAATCACCTTCACATCAGCTACGTTATGACATTATTAACGTAGACAGCGTTAGTGAGCGTTTAGAAAACTGCTGATTCAGTGGGATACATTCAGATATAATACTAACACATTGTCGCCTCCGTCTCAATTCTCTTCACTTTGTAGCGGCAGATGATACCTTGTAGTCATAAGAAGTTGAGTCAGCAACTTTTCTCGTTTCATTTTTCTAAAAATCAACGCACTTCTTGTCACTGTACCCCGTGTACTTCCCTTTCCGTACAGAATCGTGCCAACTAGATAATCATGATATATTGTCAATGAAATCAACACGGGGCATAAAAGACTAAGCCGAGTACAAAAATATCGTTTTGAAACTCTTTGTACACGTAAGAAGAATACGTACGTGTGAAGTTTCAACAAAATTACGACCATCGCATAATCATTGGTTCCAAATGACTGCAGGAAAACACTGAAAAGTGGGAATTATTGCTGATTATTGTTATCACATAGCAACTGGTCCATATCTTGGTGATATTTACAAAGTGTAGCAGTTTACATTGCAACATCAGTCAGTTATTCCTTCACAATGAAAACGCACACAATGCTCATTTTCATCGAGCGACTCATATTTCTTTGAACCGCTGAAGGAGTAACTTTGTGAGAAGTGATCTCATAGGTTTGCTTATTGGTATCCATCAATGATTATGACGATGTTTTTATTAAAAGTGCATTGGATGATATGATACCACTCTAAACACCATCATCACCACAAGACTGGGAAATACTACACCAATAACTTTTAACATTATTGTTTCTAGGTGTTGTTTTATGGTCATTGTGCATTTACACAATACTAATGTATCTAGTTGTGAAAGTGAAGTAAAGACCGGCAGAGCATGCAAAGAGAGGAACATAAAACGACAAGCCATACTAAAATACAACTTATTATATGATTTTTTAGTTTGCTTCGCGTTATTTGCTGTATATTACAATGTATAATGTGAGATTATNTGGTCATTGTGCATTTACACAATACTAATGTATCTAGTTGTGAAAGTGAAGTAAAGACCGGCAGAGCATGCAAAGAGAGGAACATAAAACGACAAGCCATACTAAAATACAACTTATTATATGATTTTTTTAGTTTGCTTCGCGTTATTTGCTGTATATTACAATGTATAATGTTAGATTATTATGTAAAATGTACAGATAGATAGTTGTTTCCCATTGCATGCTGGCTCTTTTTTACTGCATGTTTTTTACTTGTAAAATCTCAAACCAAAGCAAAAAAAATTGACAGATCAATTTCCAGTTGGAGTTGGTGCCGCTGCACTTATATTTTTTCTCCTGGACGAGCATGCTTACACTTCTCATTGTAACATTATCTTAAAATACGATACGACGATACAGATAGATACCACTACTGGTATGTTATATGTGTGCTTATTCTCACTGGTACAAATATTTCAATCGTCAGCAAAATTACATACTTGTCTAAAGTGTTGCATACACAAGCACTTTTCGATATTAGTTTTGTGGTAACTGACTCTTACGACGAAGCTCTCTACTCGTGCTGTGGGACTGGTGGGACTAAACTCGGGAACCTTAAGTGAGCACAGCAGCATTGAACACGTTTGTAAAATTAGGGTAAAGTCAAAACCCTTAAAAGGAGGACATCCATGAAAATACTAAAAGACGTAATGTGCGCTGTGTGTTCTGTGTGAAAAAGTGAATAAGGAAGCTACCGACTCTTCCGAGACACTTTTTTCATTTGCAGCTTTGAACTGTAAGCAAGCAAGTAAAAGCATTGCAAGTATAATATATGTATGTACCTAGCCAAGAGATAACACGCAACCCGGTGACTACTGGTGAGAAAATACGACATTAATTGATCGAGAGAAGAAAAAATTGATCTCTCAATCTGAGAACGTCAGTTGGGTAGAAGTTTTACTTGTGTAAATAGCTATTGCTGGCTTTT
>JAHZMV010000790.1:0-26750 GCA_027743765.1 Coecobrya sp. COE2
GCTTTCCTCTCTCCTCTCCATCCATTGTCCATTTTTCACTTAACCAACTTGTCCGCTACACACAATCACAGAGAGACAATAAACCTTTTAACAATTACCGCTGCGCTACTATATGCACATACACGAATACTCATCAGAGTCATCAGAGAGAAAACGCCGAAAAACCTTTTTGTCACCGGTCGCATTCTCATAAAATCGCCATATAAAACAAGCCTACACACTACTTTCTCAGAAAAGCAATCCCATTTCCGCCCGAAGAAAATAACCTCTTCTCCATTTTACTACACATATTTCCTCCTCATTTTCTTTCCATCCATTTCCCCTTTTCTCCCGTGAATCTTACCTTACCCCAGAAAAAAATCTCCTTTATTCAATTTCATTTCCCCATGCAATAATCCCCCTCCCACCACTACACCATCACCATAAACAAAATAATAGTATCAACAAAAAGCTGATTAATAAAATCCCTTTTTTACAACTCTCCTCCTCCAACCCAACTCATCATAAAATTAGGTGATTTTCATCAAAACCCATATCGTAATCATCAACTCACGTTTAAAATCGACGACTCCAACACATCAACAAAAGAGAAAGATTTTCCCTCTTTCTCTCTCACTCACTCAACTAATTTTGAACTCTTCCCGTCTTCTTGTCATTCCGTCTTTTTGTAATGATTCTCATCAAACCAGATAATCTTTCTTGTAAACAGTAACAAGACAGAAAAGAGAATTACAAAAAGCGACAGAGAAAATGAGTTTGCTCATATTGTAATCCTAAATATTATTACGTTTTTTAATACATTCCACGTAAAAAGAATACACGAGCGCGATGTAACCAGCCTATCTATAATAATGAAAAAAAAGTATAACCTCGTGAATAAAATAATGACGAACAATAACAGTAAAAGTTTACGAGGCGGGTGTAAAATAGTTATATACCTATACGAACACATTTATTTTTTCAAGGAGTCGCTTTTTTCCTGTGTACAAAACTAACTGGTATAGTGTTACGATTTCTACTGAACAGATCCCCACAAACAAAAGGAAAATACACAGATACACAAGCCCGTGTGCATAAAGTAAAACGATGAGTTGCACTAAACAAGAATAATAATATGTCTTGTCATTTTCTCTCCTCTGTTGTATTACTACCCGTTCGCTTTATCTTAATGACACATTAACTTGCTATCAAAACCCATCTCTATATTTTCTCTCTCTCTCATTAATAATATGCCTTGTCATTTTCTCTCCTCTGTTGTATTACTACCCGTTCGCTTTATCTTAATGACACATTAACTTGCTATCAAAACCCATCTCTATATTTTCTCTCTCTCTCGTTTTAATTAAGACTTTTATTTATGCCCTTGTGACTGGTTATTATATCGTTTCTCTGATGTCATGTACGTTTTTGACACGAGCTAACACAAAGAGAGAGACAGAAAAGGGAAGGCTCGTTACACTTATTTTTTTGTGATGGATCATAACGTGCCGGGAATGACATGGCTTTATAGGAGAAAATAAGAAGGATCATCATAATCATAAGAATCACATAAAAAAGAGGATAATATTGCGAGATGCCTCTCTCTCTTGCATTTTATATATTTTCTGCAGGAAATGGAGAGTTTAGTTCGCTTTCTACTTATTTTTTTTTGCAAATAATAGGTTTGTATGAATTTTGCCTTTTTTGGAAGTTAATCCGGGTGAAACACAGAAAAATATATACTCATCTCGTGTGTCGGTACATTGGTCTTGTGTCAGTTTATTTTTTTGCAAAAAATTAAATATTGATATTGCATTTGTGTGAAAAAAATTGACTCGTGTTTGCTTGGTTTTTTGCTTGTATGGTCGCGTGTACGTGTTGTTCGTTGCGGTTGGCGGATTTGTGAAGAAAAAATAGGATGCGTCATACGGATGCGGAATTTATTTTGATGTGAGAGATAAAAATTATTGCAAAGAAATAATGGAATTGCGAAAAAAAATTGGGATCCGGGAATTTATTGGGATTGTGGTAATGGTGGATATTCATTCATGCTTGATTTCAGGATTAGATTGATAAACTAACTGTCGATGTATAGGAGGATGTCTGAGTTCCCTTTTTGATGAAGTTCAATTATTCAGGAGGATGCACGAATAAAATGGAGTTTTACTCAAGCCACGAGTCAATGTCTAAATATTTCATTGGGTGCAATCTGATAATGCATTTATAGAGATCACAGGCGGATCAAATCGGGGACCACTGCAAACAGAAACATTGCAAAAAATTGTAACTCCACAGTGGTTAGAGATGCCATTTTCGGGCAAAAAAATAAACGCAAATAAATGTTTATCCTGATCTCCAGGATCAGTTTCTCTGAAGCGCCAGTCAATTTCGATTGAAAGCACCCATGTTACTTTGATGACAAAACAGATAAATTTTTTTCGTTGCAAAAAATATTAATGAGCAAGCAGCAGTAGTGTCATGTAGCATGTATAATGCCGGCGTGTGTGTGCAATAATGACAACAACTAACAACGCAAAGGGATCAAGCCAGGATCAAATATAACATTTCCTTTTATTACGTAACATAATCAAAAGGGGAAATGACGCGATGAATAAGCCATGTCGCAAGGCTTTTGTACTAACTGTTTTTCGCGTTTTCAAAATTGCAAGTCACCAGGCTATATACAACCACCGTGACTTTGCGTGTATGGAAAATTATCATTGCCACACGATAAGGATGATGACTACGCGACTTTCTACAGAGGGATGATGATGCTACTTTCGTAATAATCGTAACTGTAATGGGAGAGGGTTTTTCGGAGGATTTTCGAAATGATGCTCACGTTAGAATTTCGTGGTGTGAGACAAATAGGAAGATTTTGTGAGGAGAGTCTGTTTAATTACGTACTAAAGAGGACGATGTATATGCGACAGGATTTAATCCTTACTCGAAAATTACTAAATTTGGAGTTTATGTTTAGGGAAAAGGTTTAAAGTTTAGAACCTCTGACGAGGCGGATTTTAAACACGACAATTTGATGTTGTCGAGCAAACATAAACAGGTGGCGGTTATATGACCGTGATTTCTTTTGGAAACACAAGTGTCCAAATAAACAAACTCTAAAATAGTAGCAGTACCCAAACACATTTTTAAAAAAAATTTAAAGTGTCCAAATAAACAAAGCTGTTTGTAGTGAGCACATTTAAAAAATTTAAACCTGCTGCTATCAACTGAAATTGTATATAACTTTTGTCATATATGTGCTCACACAATAAAGTGCACCTAAAAAGTTTAATAATTCCAGAAAAACGCAATAAATTGTAAAATACCAACCCATAAGAATAATCCACCAAAAAATATATATTGCGCAAATTTTTTATTGCCAAACATATATTCGGTTTAATACCTTTAAATAGCATTTCACACTGTGTTTGCTCAGCTTGTGGCAATTTTGTGTTTTAAAATACATACGAAACGATATGACATGATATCACACATGCATTCTCATTAGAAATGCAGGTCCCCAATATATTTTATTAGCACAATGCCATCAGTAAAACCTCACCCCGCTTTGCCATTATTACGATTATGATTATTGCCACCATTTTCCCACTAATTTGATCCCATATATTTCAAAAAATTCACATTATTTTAAAATGAAAAGCAAACTCTTTTATTTTGTCCCGTGCCACTACTCTGAAAATTTTCAACCTTACTACATCACCCCGAAAAAAAGACGCATCTCAACTCAACAACACAAAAGACAACCACCACTGACAACTCCACCCAAACCCAAACAATAAAAATGGATTTAAAATTACAAACTACACATTCGTACACATCTTATTACGCAATTGATATCGAACTTACAATATCCCATCCGACTACTCAAAAAAAGAAACATCACGTATGCAAACGATTCCCCATCAACGTCACCCATAAAAACGATGACAAGATAAAAGTACAAACGCATGCACTCAGGATTCTGCTAATAAAGCTACATTACAAGCAAAGTAATAACCATTTTATCAATTACACAGGAAAAGGTTCTATTCCTAAGAAATATTTTTTATTACATTTTCTCCATTCATACGATAACATTCTCTAATTTCGTTTCATTTTTATACTCTCGTCCTCATCATCCGAAAAAAAACATCATAACAATATCTTGTTTGAAATATCTTACACAACCGATCATCATCATAATACGTAGCATCACAGTTTTATTGGTTCAATTCTAAAAAATAGAATCACTCATTTCCCTTCCACCGCGGCCGCCACCAACATGATCACCGACCGATGCGATGAGAACAAGACGTTTTTATATTATTCAATCCCAAACAGCATCTCTCCCTGTGTAAATCCTTTTTATTGGCAAAAAATTCAATATTTGCGCTCGTAAATTTTAAAGAAGGAAAACGAACGGAAAAAAGGAAAATAAAAATGAGAAGAGAAAGCATTTTAACAGCGCAATATTAAATCTTCACAGAAGCGAGCTTAAAAGCTGAAATGTGAACATGCTTTATTGAATTGTTATGCGATTGGGGTTGTTCATNCACCGACCGATGAGAACAAGACGTTTTTATTCCATCCCAAACCTCTCCCTGTGTAAATCCTTTTTATTGGCAAAAAATTCAATATTTGCGCTCGTAAATTTTAAAGAAGGAAACGAACGAAAAAAAAGGAAAATAAAAATGAGAGGAGAAAGCATTTTAACAGCGCAATATTAAATCTTCACAGAAGCGAGCTTAAAAGCTGAAATGTGAACATACTTTATTGAATTGTTATGCGATTGGGGTTGTTCATTGGTGTGAGCAAGAACAATTTTACATTAAAAATTAACACTGAAATATACAACCAAACATATCAAACCCAAATATATCATATGAACAACCCCAACAAACCGCTCATCCCCGTTCATCTGTGCTGCTGCTAAGAAGAATCCCTCTCGCTCGCTATTGCAAATTGGCTTAAATTAAATCACTTTTGTTATAACTCTCTCTCTCTGAAAAATCTCACAAGGAAAAATACATTTCACTTTTTTCCTCTTGCTGCTGCTGATGATGAGCACCCCGAACGCATCATCATCCATCCACCTTATAAGCCATGTTATATATCCGTTCATCCGTGCGTGTCTAACACGACGACATACATACACGCGTATTTATTACTCCCACGTTTCTCAAAATCTTTTTTTATTTGTTACAAGAAAAGAAATGTGTTCTGGATCAGGTGAACACGAAAATTACAGAGCGTTATTACTCCCGTAAAAAACGCCGTACGCCGTGTGCTCCCACTCCATTCCAATAATAACACGAAGAAATTGAGACTCTCTCCGAACAAAAAAAAATGTCCTTACTTTTTCTTTAAAAAATCTTTATTTTCCATCCCTAATATATATATATTAAAAAAAAGCAACAGAAACCTATATACAGATATTATCAACCCGATACTACCAATAAGTGCAA
Organism: Coecobrya sp. COE2; assembly: GCA_027743765.1. Classification (NCBI taxonomy): domain Eukaryota; kingdom Metazoa; phylum Arthropoda; class Collembola; order Entomobryomorpha; family Entomobryidae; genus Coecobrya; species Coecobrya sp. COE2. Next base: position 5,448 of record JAHZMV010000790.1, read on the forward strand.
CAAAAGAGACGCTTCACCGTGTTCTCTTTTGTAAACGCATAACCAGAAAAAAAAACCTGTACAACACAAGAAGACAGACCAACACAAAAATAAGCAGGAACACAGCATCAGATTATTACTTTTTTTGGTTGTTGTCAACCCTCTCCTCTCATCATACATCGCGGAGACATTTCCAGGCAGAGAGAATCACAATTTATAGCTTCCAGGCAGCAGCAGCAGCAACAACAAAAGAAAAACGTTAAAGTTTCTTTTTTCCTTTACAACGACGATGATGATGATGCATATAGTAGTCTTTTATTCCATTGGCTTTTTCTTATTCAAAACAGAAAACTGTCGAGCAATATGGTTTTACAAGTTTCCCCTTTTTCCATTATACAACAAGCTGGTTATAAGAATATATACTCTTTCGCTTTTAGTTAGTGCGTGTGACGCGGATAAATAAGAAGAAACGCAGAAAGCCAAAGGTCGGTTTCAATCTTCAAGCTGTTGAATGCTCAATGCTCACTACTGAAACTCCTGAACAAAATAAAAACCTTTTTTCTGACAAACAGAAAGAGAGTCGAGTCGTTCTCTCTCGAAAGTGGTGTACAGGCTTCTTCTCTGCAAACGCACTTATAATATTTCTGTGCTTCTCTCTCTATCCAACAACTCTTTTGTCATCGAGCTTCCTTTAACGCTTAATACGCTCATTTTATTCTTCTTCACAGCAACACAAAAGATCCTTTTTTTTACAACCTGCCTGTTTTACTCGGTAAGTGGAAGAGTTTTCTGTTGAATGACGGAGAGGAGACCATTTTTTTCCCTCTGTTTGTTGTACGACTTATATAGAAAACGGATCGGTTTTACTTTTTCTTTTCAGTAGAAATTCAAGAAGAATCGTAACAAGGACAGCTCATTTAAAGTGTAATTTTTTATCAAAGGCAGGCAACCATTTTTACTGATCAGAAGAAGAGGACACAAAAGAGAATACGAACGAGCAGGTTGGTTGGAAGCACCCTTTTATAATATGAAGAATGATGATGATGATGATGGACCTGCCGACGATATCAGGTCCAACAGAGATTTCCTTAAAAAGATGGTGTCCATTTTATAACATAATATGATGATATACAAAATGTGACTGATTCTTTATTCAAGAAATAAACTATTTAGATGATGATATGCATGTGTGTGATTTGTGGTTTTTTTATACTACGCCTGTCCGAGTTAACATACTACAATATATGGTATGCATGATTACGCCCGATTTCTACCATTTCACCACAATAACTTGTTGAAAAATGTGAGTGCATATGAAAAATATCATCATCTCGTGTGCGTATGCATGAATTCACTTTGATCGTGGTAACAGATACGCTCACCAGAATCTCTCTCCATCCAGACAGCGTGGCACCCCAACAACAGTTTTCCACCAAAAAATTGTGGGCTTCATCTTACTCTGCTTATTATTATGCGTCATCGCCATGCATCATCGTATGTCCTCTCTCTCGCCGAATAAAAATTCACACTCGATTGATCCCCAAAGTGGCCAGAAGAATCATGACGATGGCCGGCCAACAAAAGAAAACGCAAATGAGGTAGTATACTCGTTTAAAACATGTAAATCAACACAAGAAACCTTACAAAAAACACGTCCATTTATTTTTGGTCGCAATCACGACACGACAATTTACGCTTTTCTTTCTTTCTGCTGCTGTGAAATGTAGCCGAAAAGGTAAAAAAAATATAAGCGCATGGCACAAAGCCAGAAAAAAAAACCCATCACATTACATCCCATTTATTTTTTTAATGTACCCAACAAAGAGAAATAAATATAACCCGACGAAAATGGACGTTGTCATAAAAAAGAGCTTTTTATCATGCACTTGTTATTCGTTCGATATAAAAAAGGAAACCCACCCAGGAGGCAAATAGCGTCTATATAAACCGGACAAAAACAATTTTCTCTCAGTAAAAACCCGGAAATTTGACAGCTTCTTTTTAATAAGGTCTCTTTTTTTTCTTTTGATGTCCAGACCATCATTTTCACAAAAAAATATATGGACACAATAAAAAAAGCCAAAATACTCAAGTAATGATGCTCGTATTCAAATAATGTGTCCGAAATAGAATCCTTTTTTATGTCATTACGCGCAGACATTGGTAAGGAAATCCATTTTTCTGCGAATATACTTACGTTGAAAAAAATTTATGGACACCTCAGTTTTATAGGTTGATCGTAAGAAGAAATCTTTTATCCTCGATCACGTTCACTTTATTCTCTGTCCTCTTGAGTCAACAGAGCAGCCTTTTTTTTTCTTCGGGCGCATTATAAAAAATCCTTTTTTTGATGTCGAGTAATAATATCGAGTGAAAGGAAACAGAGATTTGCGTACATTATGATGATTATGTTGTTTTGTTGGTGGATTGAGTAGTGTAGTATATGGAAATGATATGACAAATGCAGTCGGGGATCTCACAAGAAGCAACTCTTTTTTTATCACAATGAAATGATATATCTTTTTTGATATCAAAGTTTATTATCAAGTTGTAAAAAATGAGATTTATATTCAGAATAAAATGCTCACGGGCAGATATATAACATGAGGGGATATAACGTGTAACTGGACATGGAGAAGTAGTGGTGCGGTGGACACGACAAAAGAAGATGATGTGAAATGTCTCTGTACTCACGTGTTCATGATTACGCATAAAAATGATATTTTATTGAGGGGTCTAACGCAGTTTTTATGCGACATGGACAGCCGTAGTGGCGGGTGTATTACGTCATATAGGAGTGTAGGTTTGGTGTGTGGACAAGTGAAAGTTGTTATGTTTTGTTGGTTTTTCGGGGATGGGATATGAAGAAGAAGGGTGGTGGTGGTCACCGGACTGGTTTGTTTTTTGAAGAGTGGAATTTTTGGACCTGAAAGAGAAAACGGATATAAATGGAAAATAAAATGTTTTGATGCTGCTGGCCATGTTTCTGGTTGTTATTGCGAGGGATGGTGACGAGAAATGTGTTTTAGTGGAGTTTCCGATGTAGGTAGGGTCAGTGGAAAAGCACACCAAAAGAATGCAACTTGTATATGGCTTTGTCTGCTAAATCGTGGTCATATATTCCATGAAAATAATATATTGCACCTTGTCATTAAAAAATCGAAATAAAATTTCACAATCATTTCTAATGCAGTATTACCCATTTTATTGCTGCTGACTAATTAAGCTCTGTTGAAATCCAAGCAATAAAAACCGAACAATTCAAATATAATATTCGGTGAGACAAGTAACAAGTGAACACGTAACCTGCCTGGTGATCAGATGAACATTCCCACGAATCAAAAANAATATATTCGTTGATACAAGTAACAAGTGAACACGTAACCTGATGATCAGATGAACATTCCCACGAATCAAAAAACGACATATTTCACACCTTTCTATAAAAACAACTCAATAAACTAACTACATTTTTTAACCCTTCCTTTCACATTCCCAACTTTGCAACATACAACCTGAAAAAATAAAGTAACAAACTCAAATAAAATATAGAATCACCAGCAGCCAATATTACACTCTCGCTCGACTAAACCCGTTCCTCAATCAAACCAACATCATATTTTCATAACAAAACAACCTGTAAAATACATGCATTCTCCTGATCCCCTTCCCCTCACACATTTCTAAAGATCACATTTACATTTTACAAGGTGTGAATTCAATAACCGATTTCAATAACAAAAACCCCATTCATACCATCAGAATCGAATCAACAGAAAATATATATTTTATTCCAATTCCAAATCACAGATCTGTTAACATGATAAAAAAGCGTTCAACAGATATATTCTGAACACATTATCATCACATCACCTTACAAAATGCAATACACAAAAAAAATCCATTCAGAACAAACAACAAAACAAAGTTACCCGAAAAAAAATAAAGGTAAAACGTAGAATTCAATTGACACGAATAAACTTGACAATTCCAATATTCCAGTTCCAAATCCATCCACACAACCCATATCAATAATAATATCAATTCCAGAAAAAAATCATCCACACTTCTTATCTATCTCGCATATCTTATCACACTCACCTTTTTCCCTTTTTCTTTAACATCAACACTATACTCGCTTGACTTTATACTCTCAACAACTCAACTATCTTGACACGCATTTTTTCTTCTCTTTCTCTCTCTACACACTTGTTGTTACATTTTACCCCTTTTTCAATAATATCAAATCAAGTCCCAATCACTGTCACGACCCACGTACGCTCTTGTCACTTTACCGTAACTCAATTGTCACTTTATCCAAGTGCTCCAGTATAAAAACCCTTTTCTCCTTATTGTCCGTAATGCAATATGAGAACAGCATACGGCCACACCTACGTACGCCGTTTTTTTCTTTCTCTTTCACTCTGCCCGTTATGTACAAAAGAAAAGGGGAACATGCATTGGATTTCCATCAGGAGAAAAAAAACGCAATTTACTTTTCGCTTAAATTGAATATTGCAAACGATGGACAAAACACGGGTACGCAATTCAATATACAAAAATTGGAGATTTTTTTGTACTCTGTTGCTCAATCACACGTAAAGATGAATAAATATTGAAAAATATAATATTACGTTTTTTTCCTTCTGATGTATACACACGAGACTGATGAGTCCAGTAATTGAGGTACCGTTACTACATTTGATGGTAATGATGACCGTGAAAAACTTGACAGCATGAATCACACAAGCACACACGTCTATCTCATTTGATCTGTGGCTAGTAATCAGGTAATCACGGTTATGAAGCGCATAAGCACAAGACCCACACGCTCCGAACAAGCTATTAAGTTTCAAAAGAACATACAATTTTTTATTACTCTGTAGGATTTTCAGATTACTGACGTTTTACAAGAAAAAAAAGCAATTTGTCGTGTTTCTAACAACCGATTTGATGATCATTATCACCAACCACCACCCCCTCGTATACGATCATTATACTTTCTTTAATACTCTGTCCATATCAGATACAAAAAAAAAAGCAATTTGTCGTGTTTCTAACAACCGATTTGATGATCATTATCACCAACCACCACCCCCTCGTATACGATCATTATACTTTCTTTAATACTCTGTCCATATCAGACAGGTCTCATTTCCAATAAATCACCCAAAAAAATGTAGTAGTAGTATTACTAGAGCATCAAGTAATTCTACAGTTAGTCCTCCTGTGTGACACACGCCAGAAAACAGAGATACTTTTTTTCGCAGCAGGTTAAATAATCCTTAAAAAATAGTAGATGGAGAGCTCTTAAAAAATACATTCGTGTCCCATTATAAGCACTAAGGTCAATAATAATGACATCATTTATATTGCACCGCAATATGTCCCAAGTTGATACTTTACACACAGGAGTAAAAAAAACGGTGAGCTGAATTACTTTGTTGAGCTCCATTCTTTTGTCATTGTGCACACTTCATTGTTTGTGTGAGGATATGAAATGGGAGGGCAGGATATTTGAGGACTATACTACTACAGGATATTTGAAAGCACCCAACTTTTAAGCCACAAGAAAACATCCAACTTTTTTTATTGTAGTTTAAAAAGAAAAGCAATAAATATTTTTCCTCCTGTGTGCAAGATTCCTCATCGTGAACGGAACAAGATGCAATTTTCTCCATCGAAGAAATAAATTGTGATCAAGATGGAAAATCTCTTCTGGGAGTGAATTATGTACACTGAATTTCTCTTATTACGTAACTGACTCTCTGATGCTGTGTGGGTAGGATGGATGATCAGCAGAGATAGATACTCATGTCGATTCCATGTATGTGTGTATGTAACGTATGCATATTTTATGCACGATGATACGTGAAAAATAAAAGTGGTTTCATTTTTTCCCATTTGGTAGAAAGAAAGGTAGGAAAAAAGTAATAAAAAAATTTGTTGTGGGGAACATCAAAGTAAGATGAATTGTATCATTTTCTATTATACGTTTCTGCCTTTTTTATTGTCAGTATTCTTCTTCAAATTCGGTTGTTTACGACAAAAGCATGTGTATATGCTTATTTTCATAATCATAATATTTTTGTATGCGTTTCGATTTGATTCGATGGGTTTTAAAAGAAAATGGCTATAAATAAACACGTGACATATTCAATTCCGTTTTTTAGGGTTTCATTGCATACGAATTGGTTGTAAATAAAAATATTCGGAAAGTCATGATAAAAAGAATTGTGGCTTTATGTATAGTTTGTAGTAATGTTGGTACGTACATATGTATCGGGTGGAAAATACATGGGTCTCCGGAGAGGTAATACGTCTTTTGGAGTTCATGATGAGATATTGTACAAGATTGAAACTGACTACAGCGTTTTGTAATTGGGTACTTCCTTCCGGACTATATATATTTTTGGTAAAAAAGTAACTGTCATGGTCCAGTGGAATACAATTGCACATGTTGAGGTACATGCAACTGAACAAATTTAAATGTTTTAAATAAAGTTTCAAATTAAATATAAATTCTTGTAAACTTTTTTATTTGAATGAAAAAAAGGAAACTCAACAAATCACACAAGCATACTTGAACACGTAAAGACAATCATTCAACATTTACACACTCAATCATACACATTCATACAAAATTTTAGACTACTTACCACAGTAAACGTACCACCACAATTTCTAAAATACTGTTCCCTTAAAATTCTAATGACTAGACTGAACCATTGAAGGGTTTCAAAAAAATAAATGCTCAAAATGAAACGTCGATACTCCTTTGGCACAATGTGCTCATTAATAAACTCAATACTGATAAAAGGAGGGAAATTAAGCTCATTCACTCACACAAATACAAAATCATTCACACAAAATCATCCCACTCATCCACTCATTCAAACACACATTCATTCTACTAAAACTAAAACAATTAAAACCTTAATTCCCCCAAAGTATTAAACCCCACACCTTCCTTCTCTAAAAGATTGTGTTGAGCAACAAAATAACAACAAGAAGTATCAAAATAATAAGTCAGTCGATCTCTAAACCTCAATTTCAAGGTAGCTCATCAAATTGGACAGGTCAGCTCATTTATTCCTGGGCTTCCCTCAACGACTGCATAATCTGCACTCTGTTATAAGGACAATGTCCGTAAACACGTCCACAAGTGGTTACCCCATCCTTAGCATTCAACCCAAGAATGGACGCATAGCTGTAGGTCAGTTTTCCTTTTGAAGCCTTGCCTGGCATTGGAGCCTTCCCGTCGCGACTGTAATGAAATTTTCGCACATGAACAGTTTTTAAAATGATTTTTCAACAAAATATAAAGTCATCTCTGAGAAAATATATTATAAATTGTCAATGTATAAAGTACTTTGCAATGTCAATCATGTTTTATGTCACCTTTAGGAGATCATTTTAATACCAAAAAGTCAAGAATTACTTGACTTTCTACACCAAGTTTTAACAGTGAAACTTGACATGTGCGTAAATTGACTCAATTAAACACTTAAAAAATTTGCACGCACGTGTACACGCATTAGAAACGTGAAACAAGTGTATTTTATGTGTAGATAACATGTACTTTAACTATCACATTTTCTGTTTTTCACAAAAAAAAGTAGAAAATCTCACAAGAGTGCATTGCAGTTACACACGCACGCACAATAACCGCAGAGAGCTTTAAAAGAAGCAAAGCTAAATGACATTACCTTACCAAAAAAAGTCCAAAGTCAGACATGTGCTCTGTCTTAAAATTGCACAATGTTGCGTGCGTGCCTCGTCTCTACAATCTAGAGATAGATAAACCCAGAGAGTACTTGTTTCCTCTATGGATAAACCTAATGTTGCATAAACTAACTTACGAACCGGAAGGAAGGATCCCACACACACGTCAGGTACAAGAGATAATATGTCATCGTAAAAAACCAAAAGTCGACAGAGTGTAATGAGCTAACAACTAATTTTCTGTTACGTTTGTATTTTTTCCCGAGTCATAAACAATAAGCAAAGCAGCAATTGTTTTTTGTTGTTAAAAAATTTGTCAAAACACTCAAGTGCTTCCGGTCTCTAGACATAATTACGCAATGAGATATTAATAACCGTAACAAAAAATATATTTAGAAACCTCACCCAAACAACTCTAAAATGAGTTTCTCATCTTCCCCCAGATCAGTAAATGGAGTAGCACTCAACTCACAAACAAGCCTCATCCCACATCCCAACTGGTCAAAAGCTAAAACCTCATCGAGAGAAGGATCGTACTGCTGAAGAGGCTCTGGAACGTCACCATCAGCATTACCTCCAGTGGTGGATCGCTTCTTACGACGAGAATCCCATCCCCAACCCCATCCATTAGCCTCTTCTTCGTTACCGAGGTTCAGCTCGATACCGCGACCTACCCCAACATACAATCCATATGAATCTAGCAAAATTTCTGCAAATATTTTGAAAAAATGTCAACTCACCACTGAGAAAAAACAGTCCAGCAAGTCCAGCAGCAGCCTTAAGTTTAAGTAACGCAGCTCCAGTTAACCCATGAGCCCAGAGACCAGCATGACCAGTAATCTGAGCGATAGGAAGCAAAGGAGCTAACAACCCCAAACCAGTAGCAGATCCATCCCCAACGGACAATAATCCGAGAACGTTGACAAACGCAACAAACACGACGGTCCGGTAATTCATCTAAAAAATCACAAGCATTCCAGCTCAATAATACGCACAAAAAATATAAACTTTTCAATACACCGTTTTTACTACCTTGCCAAAAAAAATTCGCAAAAATTGAAAAGGCACTTGTTACACAGTTCACTACTTCCACCACAAAAAAAGTTATTCCTTCCTCGATCAAAACTCAAAAAGTAACTGTCATTCCCTCAACGCACCCCATCTTTATATATATCACAAGCTTAATGCTCGCGTACTAATTCCTAATCAACAGTAAATCTCTCGTATCAAAAATATAGGACTATCTTGCATGCAATTCAAAATTGAATTTACGAAACGTACCTAATTTACAACGTGTTCATTAACGTTACGTTGTATACTTGCTACTGTTGCGTTCCTTCCGTTTTGCGACATATACAGGCAAATCGGTGTGTCTGCAGATGATAGCATTACATAAATGTTATAACGTATCATTAAAAGACTCATATGTAACACGCATGATCAGCTCACTGGTCACTCACAAGCATTAAATCAGTTCAAATTTTAAACTCAAAAGTCTCTCTATACTGACCGGTAACTGTAACGCAAGTCATAATAGCTCATCAAAAACAGTTTTAATATTCGTTACATAAGAGATTCACGTGAATTCGCACACGTTTGCATAGCGAGACGCGGCAAACAACACGCCGGTCATTTTACTGTGTCACTGAGCCAATATCCGTTCTACCTACATCCTCAGTGCATACTCATGAGGTCATCATCATCATCAATTTTTTTTCAAGAATTGCAAGAAAAAAACGTGAGTGCAGCAGTGAGTGGACATGTGTAAATCTAAGCCACGGGCCATCATAATATGAGTTCACAATGTAATTGGGCTTTTGGGTGTGCGCTGATCCCACACACACAACTATACTATCTAGTAAAATCTAGTAGTCGCTCACTTGAGAAAAGTGAAGAGGCAGATGGTCTCTGTGATTTACTTCCGATTGTTTCCTTCCTCTAATGCCATTGCATAACATGACGTATAGCTTACTTATCTATCGATGTATCCTACCTCCTGACCAAATTGCAATTTTCAACCACAGCACAGGTGCATTGCAAATACGTAGGTGTACAGCGAATATATATGTCAGTAGAGGTGCATGACACTCTACCTATTATTTTAGGATGCTACTCATATTACCAATGCTGATACATAACGATTTCTTTCCTTTATAACTTTAAAGCAATAAATAATGATGCGCTTCTTAGAACAAACTTACACTCATGTTATGACACTCTTGTTGATCATCACTGACTTCTTCGCGAATCATTTAAGCGTTTTGAAAAAGGATGCGAAAAACAAGTTTTTCTGTTTTTGTTTGTGTGCGAGCGAGCTCAAGAAAAATTGAAAGTTTATACGGTACAAAAAATAAGACTATTAGATGCAAAATGTTAGTCAGCTTTGTGCAGTATCCCAAAAATTGAAAAGTAAGAGCATAGCACACCTTTCGAAAAACAAAATGTAGAACAAGCAGACTAGTCAAACCGGTAATTTCCTTCCTCTTCTTCAATCGCTCGCGAGCACATACACACATTTTATTTCGTGCTGAGAACTAAAAACGGTATAATAATTTTAAAATATTATGTATATAGTTTGTTGATTACTACTTTATTAGTGTTTTGATGAGCAACACTGATTTCGATAATAAACATGCAAATTTATTTATATAGGTGGATTATAGGCTGACCGTTGGCACGAAAAAAATATATAAACCGTTTGAATGAATGAGAATTTAAAAATTGGGATACCACAGTCTATTTCAAATTAAAAAATTGTGACAATCAAATTAGAATAGGAATTGTGTAGAAATGTAAATTATCGACCAAAATTGTTTGAAAAATTAGAACATGAAATATATACATATGCGTGCTAATGGAATGCGTGGGATAGCCTGAAAAAATTATACAAAATGACTGGTTTTGAAACTTACAATAATTATTCAATTTATTTGCATAACAAATGTTAAACATCAAAACACGCGTATACATACATTACATCTCGTTGCATACGTACATTACATCACACAATAATGATAAAATCATGCTTATCTGATAAAATAATCGTTTTCCTGATATCGTGTTCCTCTTCACTTAAGTCCCATTGTATTATCCGCATCACCACCGCCGCTGCACATAAACTGTTGAGGAATCTCTTGAACCTGTTTAGCCCTCAGTTCATGAATCTTTGAAGTTAAATCCTGCAAGTGACTTTCCTTCAAACTGAGCAATGTCTCAAGACGCCGAACCTATTACATTTTTTCAGAATTTTGGCAAATTAAATACAAATTCGGATTACATGTTAATATAATGGCAAACCTTATTGCACAACTCGTTGTTTCGTTCTCTAAGAGTCTCCTCAGTCTTGGTTATCTCATCAAAAGCGGTTGATGGGTAATACTTGATATTCTGATAAATCACGCAGTCTGGTATTTCCCCAGGCATGTTCCTTATAAGGCAAGGCTCCTCCACAAATGGAGATTCTAACGATTGTCCGTTGAAGCTAGCTGCAAGAGTGGACAGCTCCAATGCCCTGATTTCAAGCTGCTTCCGGTCCATATTGTCAATGAGACGGTGCACTTGCCTGAGCGCCTTCTCGATACAACCAGGCTTTGCTTGAGTTATTCCTTCGATAAGCGAGTCGGCAAGGCGGATACCCATTTTGGAAAAGACCTTCTGGTTTAGTGTATCCCAGTTGGCTTTTTTGTTGGAAGAGGCACTCGCAGGGACGTAGTTGTGCAGATCCACCTTCTTTGGCAAAAAGTGTGCCATTATTTCAGCCATTAAAACTGGAACAATAAATAAAAACATAAATATTCCTTCCAAGAAAAGTCATTTAAGTCAATTAGCTAGCACCCACCTCCGTCAGCGAAATCCCTATGAAAATTCTTGAAAGGTCGTTTGCTCAAAGGAACCATCTCCAGCCACATGTCTACCTCCGGATCCAAACTGATCCCATCCCCTCCTCCCAAACTAGAATTAGCCAGCAGACAACTGCTCACCACACTGGTTGTAGAGTAACAGCTTGCAGTACTCCGCTTACTTGATCCACCTCCGCCAACCACACCAGCACTAGCACTAGACTTGACCCTTCTAGGAATCCTACTACTACTATTCCCTCCAGCACTCCCTCCATTCCTAATCGAAGTAGGCGTACCAGGCCCATCTCGGGAAACTGTTCTAGAAGCACTGGCACTAGACAGAGGAAATGTTGTCGATGAATAAGATGACATTGGCGGGGTAGCCGCAACGGAAGGGGTACAAGTGCATAGAAGCACTGGCACTAGACAGAGGAAATGTTGTCGATGAATAAGATGACATTGGCGGGGTAGCCGCAACGGAAGGGGTAGAAGTGCTTCTTCCAGAAGAAGGGCCTTGACCCGCAGCGTTCAGTGCTTCAGCACAAGCTTGGAGAGTCATGGACTCTAGAGATTCATTTACGTCATGCTGGTAGTATTCGTATTGGGAGAGAGCTGTTCCCGGGGCTTTTGGTCCGAGCATTATGGCTTCGCTTTTGTAAATTGTGGGAGGATGCAACAGAAATCCAAGCAGAGTGCGCGACAGCAGGAAATATTCAGAAATGAGGGGACACAATCACACTTGATTGCAAGTTTGTTACGCAAGCGCATTATTGTTTTATTCGCTAAAAATGCTTGCCAGCGTTGCTACGAGCAATTCAAATGATAAGACGCTTATTGTCTTTCATTGAGAATGATTGAACCCAGTGAACCCTTCTTATCATACAAACCACATTAAAATAATGCTAGCTAAAATTCGCAGTATTTCATTTCCCAGCGTCCTGTTTGTTGTGGTCATTAATAATGACTCATTATGTAAATGAAATTCTAAGAAAGAGACTTTGCTGCACTTTCATCAATTTGCTTTCAAAACCGATAACACATACATAATAGATAAGACGGTTTATATAAACCAACAAAAAATATTTCGCCAATACACAATAGCTCATGAAATGAAATCCTGCTCCCGTTTAGTTTGACTATACTTTCATCACAAAGATTGAGTGACTCATTTGTAATTTATATAGCTATGAATTTAACGAACATCCTGTTTTGTACATAATCATGATCATTATATGCAATCCATTGAATCGCAAATTGTTTTGCTAATTGAATGCAAATTTTCAGTGTCACCACAAACAAGAGAATAGCAAACAGTTATTAGAAGTGCGGTAAATAATATGCAGAACTGTGTCAGATATCTTTTTGCGGTTTAATCATGAATGTGTAGCGTGACTAAACTTGCTACAATCATGACTCGGACCGTAATCATATTGACAACTTCGACAATGCATTAGAAAATGAAAGATATTGTAGAAGCTACCATGTTTCTAAAATACCACAAAACAGGAAAATGACGACAAATTGTGATGAATCGTAACAAACGTTCCAATATGAGAACAATTTTCATTTTAAAAGATGCACAGATCCCATACGGACAGACAGAAGCTCAAACAGGAATTTAGTGACTGTTGCGCTTTCATGCAAAAACTCAAAAATCATAAAAATGAAGCATTTAAGTACACCCGACCTTCCACCAATTCTAACCCCCCGATCCAAACTCCTTCCCATCATCCCAGCGAATTCATCAGATTGACCAAAAGGGGAACTTGCTCCCAGTCCGACTCTCCCTCGACCTAGACAACTTCAAGTTAAAAGTTGAAAAACTGGAATACTCCGTTCCACCAACACCACTATCGCCAATGTCTCCAAAGTCCCCACGAAGTCCAAAGAGTCCATATACCCCATCTTTCAAACGGAGTAGCTCGTTATGGCCAAGATTCAGTTTCGGTTTCTCTAGAACCTCATCCAGATTGTCCAGTTCAGGTTACTCCTCAGCATCCACTAGTCCTGCAGGTGTACTGTCAGAAGATCTGATCCCACTTTCAGAAATCCATGAAATCCGACTCTCAGATTACGACTCAAAGACGATTACAGTTAACAAGCAAGCATTCCACGAGCTCAGGCCAGGTGGAAGCCGAAAAAACTTCGAGAACAAGGTCAAAGTCGTGGAGGTGCTGTTCGGAAAAGAGTTCAACTTGAAGCGTAACAGGTTTATGGTAACTGGGCTGATTGAGTTTGGGAAGATGGAGCAGAAAGAACAGAAAAATGTGTTGGAAGAGTGGGTGGAAAAGGTGGAAACTGTTATAAATGATTTCAAGTCTATGGGGTACTTTGAGAAACTGGACTGGTGGTACAGGAAGCAGTTTGACGAGACGATTGACAAGAGCACAGAGTAAGGCTACGAATCATTTGTTAGTAAGCGTTTTAATTGACAATTCTAAGAAACTATAAACTTTTCCTCCAGCAACCACCGCCTAAAAATCTGGAAGCAGTTCCTCCACCGCATCCACCACCGCGTCTCAACAGCATCACTTCAAATCGACTACGACTATCTAGAACGTCTACTCCTCAACGAGGATCCAAAATTCTGTTCAGGTCCTATTGAAAAACGGGAATTCGACCTAGCAGCCAGGTACTTTGTGCATTCAAGCAAAAGCGTGTCAAAAATTTTCGAGCAGTTTTGTCCATCCGGAGATAACAATCTCCTTCATCTACTGGACACAGCTACAGATGAGGAATTGAATGAGTATGTTGTTTTGAAAACATTCCAAAACATGTTTCTAAACTACTTTGAGTACGTTGAAACGCATGGACAAGAATTGCCTGAAATCAGCTCTGAAATGGATGGAGCGACGACTTACACGAAAGCGGTGATCAGGAAATTTGCTGAGAGGTTCAGCCAAAATAATTCAGATCGGATTATTAAGGAAAAGTGGATGTGCTCTTATTACGTAAGTCATACATAAAAAATATATAACAAATAGTGATATTCTCAAGCCACCCCAAATATGAAATAAGGTTAAAGTTACGTTACTGTATGAGCATTACTCATCATATCGCATCTTTATTGCAAGCTTAAAGATTTATACTTTAAAGTAGTCTAAATTCTGACAAATTCAAAGTTCAAGAAAGCGCTGAATAAAAACTTACACGAAAGCGGTGATCAGGAAATTTGCTGAGAGGTTCAGCCAAAATAATTCAGATCGGATTATTAAGGAAAAGTGGATGTGCTCTTATTACGTAAGTCATACAGCGAATTTATAAAATTATATAATAAAGAGTGATATTCTCAAGCCACCCCAAATATGAAATAAGGTTAAAGTTACGTTACTGTATTAGCATTACTCATCGTATCGCATTTTTATTGCAAGCTTAAAGATTTATACTTTAAAGTAGTCTAAATTCTGACAAATTCAAAGTTCAAGAAAGCGCTGAATAAACACTTGAGCAATCAACAGCGTACCCATCATCTCCCCGACATACTTTTCCAGAAAACGTGGTGACAAAACCAACTGGTAAAGATTGTACAGTGTAGCAAAGCAAATGAGGTAACCCGATGTTTCAAGCGATCCCAGAAACGCGTTGAGCACCTTAACGTCAATGTTCATCAAGTAAGTGGCCACAGGTTCCGTGACATAATCCGGCAAGATATTATTTTCATTTTCATTACTCCAGTACAAGTACGAGTGAAAGCCACGGTAGTGGAACAGGAACACAAGTGCCCACATTATCAAAGATTTAGTCAGGTTTTCAATTATCTGGATCGCAGTTGTGAGAAATGCTCGGGTGATTATTATTGCTAGCATGCATTTCAGAGTGAATTCAATGTAGTTCCAAGCTGCTTCCATTTTGATATTGGGTGGTGATGTTTGTGGAATATGCAAAGTCAGAGAATGCGATGCGATTTTTATGGAATACTTTATGGGATCCGTGTAATAATTGCTCTATACTGAAAAACAACAAAAATGTTAATTTTCTCCACAGATCCTTGACTACCTATACAGTAAACAGAACAGTATCTGGTCCCCCGAGAAAACAAACCTGTACCAAGACATGACTCGCCCATTACCCCATTACTGGATATCCTCATCCCACAACACCTACCTAACCGGTGACCAGTACTCTAGCGAAAGTTCTGTGGAGTCATACGCCCGAGTTTTGCATCAGGGCTGCAAATGCATTGAAATTGACGTTTGGAACGGGCCTTACAACAAACCAGTGGTAAAGCATGGAAGAACACTCACAACTCCTGTGAAACTCAAAGATGTACTTGTGACAATTAAAGCACACGCTTTTGCTGTGTCACCCTACCCGCTTATCATCTCGATTGAGAATCATTGTAATCTGAGGCAACAGAGGAGTATGACGAAATACTTTAGGAAGATATTCGGGAAAACGCTACTCACTACCCCACTGGGTTCTGCTGAGAATATTACTCAACTTCCGTCGCCGGAGGATTTGAAGTACAAGGTCATCTTGAAAGCGAGAAAACTGCCATTTGCTACCCATGGGGAAACTCAACTACCTTCTGGTGGTGATCCTGATAGCGAGGAACCTGTAGTCGTTGACCCAAATGTATGCCCAGGACTAGAAGCAATGAATCTAGTCAGCAGACAGAGTTTATCAGATCAAGAAGCTAGCCCATGCGACTGCCTAATTACAGGTGAACTATGGAAGAGAAACGACAGCAAAAAGTGGATAAATTGTATATTTGTTCTGACGAACAAGAAGCTATTCTACATTGAGAAGAGAGAAGAGAATGACAACTATAGTCAAGGTAAGCTTCCGAACTACATGAGGCACAGGGATCTCTTCTGGAGACATTCGATTTCGAGTACAGAGTCTGTGCAGGACTTGCACAATGACCAGGTTTGGTTCCACGGGAAAATGGCTGGGGGAAGGCAAGCTGCTTGTTCTTTGCTTGAGCAGCATGCGGTCAATGGGTCGTTTCTTGTGAGGAATAGTGACACTACGAATGGATATACACTTTGTTTCTAGTGAGTTATAATTGGAGTATTTATTATGCAAATGTATGCGGTTGTTTAAACATTTTTTACTTCAGTTATAGAGACCCAGACACCTCAGTCGAAGATCAAGGTCCATTGGTAAACCACTGCAAAATTCAAAGCAAAGAAAACAAGGACAAAGAACTGGTCTACTTTCTCCGGCAGAATCCTGAAGAAGGAGAAATGTTCCCGAGCATTTACGAACTGGTCGAGTATTACATGAAGAACCCTGTAGCCACCAACGTCAGTGCACTAAACACGCATTTCATGTAAAATTGTTTCATGACTTGGTATGAACTTTAACGTTTCTTCTTTGTAGAAATGCAGACTAGAGTCCCTTGGAAATCCAGTGCCACCATCTACCTCACACGAGGATCAAGAGTGGTTCTACAAAGACATGGATAGAAAGGCTTCAGAGAAAATTTTAGAAAAGCTTCCAATCAACGGTGCTTTTCTGGGAAGGTACAGAACTGAGGACAAGAATGAAATTGTGATTTCCTTCCGGTTCGAGTACGTGATCAAACATTGCCACATCAAGAGAGAAGGGATTTACCTCACAGTGTCTGATGCGAAATTTAACAAACTGGAGACGCTTGTTGACCACTACTCTAGGAACCCGTTTTACAAAGATATCAAGCTGGACCATCCCGTTGGGAAACAGCTTTACGCTCAGAGTCAGCAGAGTGACGTGAGTTTGTGGGAATTTAGTGCAACTTTTTTCACTCGAAAATGCATGTACATGTGTAAATTATGATTTCTCTTCTTTCCCCAGTGCGTCCAAAGAGTATACGCATGCCAGGAATACCTAAACTCCACGGTGAAAACTGTCAAGGGTCGCGTTCGAGCAATTCAGTCACACCAGACGTCTGATCCGGAGCTGTTGTCTTTCAGAAAGGGTGACGTAATCGTGAACGTTATCAAAGAAGCAAATGGTAACTCATTCTACTTATAACTCTATGCATACCCAAACAATGAACGGTATGGATGCAATTTGCCATTGTTGATTAATAGGTTGGTGGTCGGGTACGCGAGAGGATGCCAGTGGAGAAGAAGCTCTAATTCCAAAGCAGTTTCCAGAGAGTTTCGTTGAAGATATGGAGGAACTTGAGGAGTGCCCTTTTGGTAACTTCTAAATTTTCTTACCAAAAGATCCGCACGTTAAAAAAAATTACTCATTAAGTTATATTCACAGGGGACTACATTAACCGGGGAACATGGAAGCTGGGTAGCGGTGCAACAGTGAAGCCTTGCCGGGACAAGAACGGAAAGGACATGGGGATCAAATATTACATAAGTTTCAAGTACGCAGACGGTACAAAAAAGAAGTTGGGAGCAAGTTGCTCGAAAAGGAAAGCAAACGAGTGGGTTGACTTGATTAACCACGTTGTCTCTACCGACGAGGATGGGAAGAAAGCACGTGCGAAAATATTGGCAGCGGAAAAGTACAATATCGCGAGCGAGTTTTCCGACTTGATCGTGTACTGCTGTACAATGGATAAAAAAATATGTCCGGACGATTATGAGTGGAAAAGCGAGCTTGTGAATGTCTGTTTGACAAAGAGTTTGGATGAGTTGTCGGGTGATAGGTTGTTCAGACCTAAAGCACCGTTTTTTGTTTGGTATCATCAGTACGCGTTGACTAGAGTTTATCCGAAAGGATTCCGACTGGACTCATCAAACTACAGTCCTGCGAGGTTTTGGAACTTTGGTAGTCAAATGGAGGCCTAATCCTGGAGATAATGTAGGGGAAGATTCTACAGTTCAGTATGATCCTACTAGATTGAATAATGATGAACCTTTCGAGGAAACCTGTTTGACTATTCAGGTAATTGGGTTAGATCAGTGCATCTTTGCGTTCAAATTGACATGAATGACAATTTTGGTCTTTTCATTTCAGATAATTTCCGCAAGACACCTGGAAAAACGTGGATCGGGTCAGATTACCCCGGTGGTCGAGGTGGAGGTCATTGGAGTGGATGCGGACTGCAGAAAATTTAAAACTTCTTGGCAAGGTAAAAAATGTTTACCATCTTGCGTACAAAATGTATGTCTAAATAATAAATTTTAATCACCCAGAAACCGGCTTGAACCCCCACTGGAACCAAACCTTCCATCTGAAACTCCGCTGTCCAGAACTGGCACTTATCCAGTTCAGCGTCTGCGACGTGGACACTTTCAGTGACAGACTTTTGCTCGGAGAGTCCACCATTCCGGTAAATAATCCAACATTTCCATACATATATGAAATCAAATATCCTTGCAGCTACAAATAAAGTAATTTAAATTCCATAATGAACAGTTCCCCTGCATCCGCCCCGGCTACAAAAGTGTCCAGCTCCAGAACGCATACGGATCACCTCTCCTCTCAACTCTTCTCGTGTTCACCTCCATCAACCAGCAGAATTCAACACCTTTATAATCTCACCCTATTTACTCTAAATACCATCCATCCCCACCAACTCTACCAATAATCCCACCATTTTGTGCTATAAAATAAACTATAATTTACTTCCAAAAAGAAAATCCACACCGTCAGCTCATTAAACACACGAAACCCCTTTAATACCATCATTACCCATGCATCTTTTACCTCCACTCTGTAATATTCCACACAGGAAAATCATTTTGAAGCGCACACAATGACACGTTTTCCGTACAAACCCATCCGATTCCATTTGCATTTACATGTTTATTACAAGCAGCAGCAAAGTTTCCCCCGCTATAAAATGACAAGAAAATAGGAAAAGCCTTTTACACCGAAAAACACAATAAAATAGCCAGATCCACTCTCAGAAAGCACTTTACTTTCAGAGCCCTCACGTTTTCTTGTTCGGATGCCCGGAAACGAAACCCGAGAAAAAAACGGTTATTCTGATTTCCTCTATCTCTTATGCTCCCACACACTAGACCAGTAGCAGACCTGTGAAAGCAACTGCATTATTCTCCCATTTTCTCCATCCAAAAATACGACTGCCACCACCGACCACCACACACCACAAGAAAGGGTCACACACACGCTCATTCAAAAAAAATAAGTTTTTGTCTCCCATTTTTCCACCAAGAATTCCATTTCCACACAGACAATAATAATCATTTAAAAAGCATACAAAAATATAATGATCATCACAGTCATCTTCCACATTTCATACAAGTAAGTACACATATTCAATTGGCAATGATGGTTGGACGTGTGCACACACTCCATTTTCCAAACCAGAAAACTTCTTCATATCCCTTAAATCAAAGATAATATGACAATTATTGACCATTTTCCAGGGAATCTAACAGCTTTCCATTTTCTCATCCGTGCAACACTCTTCTCTGTCCAGGGAAAACACACACAACAAAAACCACAAAATAAGCTTTTATATCATTAAATTATGTGGCAGTAGTGGTGTGGTGTGTGATGCGTTTTACTTTAACTTGTACATAACAATGCTCAAAATAATAATACATTTTTATTCATATTATTTACTTCTCTCTCTTCACCAGATACTCCCATTATTATGATTATTGCTATTATGATGACTATTGCTCGAGAAGAAAAGAGGTTCACGGATGAAACATGATAATGTGATGGCCAGCACTATAAATAAAAGTGAACTTTCATTCATATGAAAAGTCAGGGTGTTAAGTAAACACCAGTGTACAGTGTGCAGGAAGTTGAATATAAAAGAGAGAAAATGGAAAAGAGCCGCATTTCTCTCAAGTGAATTCATACAAACGGTTATGTTTACATCTTGATTTGATGATGAACACGAAACGTGGCAATGATGACACGGTCAATGTTACACCTTTTTTTCGCAGAGCCGTAGTGTCAAGAAGCAATTGGCTGTATATTTTTTGGGGTAAAAGTTGAGACCATTTGTTGATGTTGTTAGGTAAGTTGACACGCACAAAACAACTCTATTTTCCATTTCTCAAAGTGATATTTGCTGAATAGTTTTGGGTGCATTCAGAATACTTTGTTTCTTAAAATGCATCCCCTTTTTGTTCAGATTTTCTTTTCCTTCTTGTGCGCTCATTTCCGCTTCACTGACTCGAGGTTTTTGTCTGTTGTTGTGACTTTATCTGCCGAATATTTTGTCAAGTTTACAAAAAAACGGTAAGACTTTCAGTACGAGTGCATATGCATTCTTGTCGGTACGACTTTTGTGTTTGTAAATGTTTTCATTAAACAGATCAAAGTGACTTTTTGACTGAAAACAAGCCGAAACGAAATGGCTGCAAAACGCCTTTAATTCTTTGAGATATCAATCACTTTGTTTTGGAGAAAAGATTTTGAACCAAATTGAATGAAAAATTTGAACAAAATTGTGAATATTCTCGAAAGTGTCCTTTTTGTCCCAAGTCATGTCTCTTACAAAAGTGGACCCTTACCAAGTGCTAAACTGTGAAATTAACCGTCTTCTTATCTTATCGGATCATCTCCATTGTCCAGAAAGATGACTATGGCATTTAGAAAATGATTCTCTCTCTGTGAGTCATCAACACAGAAAAAAATCTCGTTTCAGCAGGGCTCCACAATGACACGGTATAGAAATCGGCCGCGTATAATATAACTGGACCCTCCGCTACCAAACTTTTAGAAAAGATGCATTCTACTTGCACAGTATGAAATCCCAGAATACTGGGCGTATTAAACCGTAAGTGTTGTAAATATTTTAGGGCAAGAGCACAAGCTAAAAACCAAAACTGAATTCAGTTCTGTTACGCGTATTAAAATACTTAAAAGATTTTTTTTTGGCCCGACG
>JAHZMV010000791.1:0-36474 GCA_027743765.1 Coecobrya sp. COE2
ATGTCATTTTATATTTTATGGTCACAGCCAATCTTGTAATTTTATAGATAGTAAGATAGCATCTTTGTTGCACATAAACATACTGACTTTCTGCTGCACTCCTCTTCTTTTTCTGCTCTCAAGAAAGAAGGAAGGACACGGTCACGTCTCTCTAGAACTCTTTTACGAGAAGAATTGCAGCAGATTATTGCAAAAAATAGACAACTAGAGTGTACATACGTGGCTGTACTACAAACTTGTCAACTATCTATACGGAGTGCTTATCTCGTCTTTTCCTTTATGGCCTGTTTATTTTTTACAGTCATTTTGTCACACATACTCATACATACCAGGTGTGCATTTTTATCCCAAGCAATTTTTTTGCACAAGGACAAGTTACTTCTGTTACAGGAGGACTGTGTAAAGGAGAGACAAATGGCAAAAATAAAATTAATAGAGAAAATTTAATGATCTAGATGGTGATGATGAAGACGACAATGACCGTGAAGTAGGTAGATAAGATGCCATTCTTCTTTATAAGTACATAGTGAACCATCAATTACTGAATTTGAAATAAACATCAAATGCACAAACAAGTAAAAATGCAATAAATATTTCTACGACTGTCTATCATTTAAATTATTTTCGTGACGATTATTTCTCAAAAGTTATTTTTCAGCACAGCAAGCAGTTTGATTTACTTTTTCAACAGAAAAAAAAACGCAAAACACGAAGCAGTTGTTGTTGCTGTTCCTTTTCTGAAATTGATTTATCATGGCAGTGAGATTGGTACATCATGTATCATTCATTCCTCCGTAATACAAAAAAATGAGTGAGGAATATAATATTCGATTCTAAAATGTGATTATTTTACAGCCAATGCCGTATGTAATAATAATTGCTAGCGATAGCGATATATTTTCAAGTCATGCTAAATTAGTGACGTATACGTATAATAAAGCATCTATATACACGCATAATATTTAATGAATCTTAATTCCTTCGTCCTATTACCGCTTTAGTTTTTTATACCTGTCAATTATACCCTTCCATTCATAATAATACCTACGTTTTATACGTTAAAGGAAACCAGTTAGTTTTTCATTTTGCTGCTTATCTCTCACTCACTCGGTTCGGTAGTGAATGATAATCTTAATCATTTGTTGTAATATGCGTGTATGTGTGTTTCTACAATTTGCAAATCAACCGTTCATGGTTTGCTTTCTTATTCCGTCTTCTAATTCAATATCTAAGTCAGTCATCGTTAATTATCACAACTAGCGCACACATATATAGCCTCGTCGCTACATCACCACCAGCAGCATTTTTTATAAGTGTGATTATCTCTAATTTTATAACTGCGCTTACATTATTGTGGCAGCAAAAAAATAATAATCTTATTCCTCACTCATTTTACTGAAGACGACAGGTAGGCGACTAACTTTTTAAAACCGTACATTTTTTTCCAAAAGCGTTAATAGTATTAACGAAGCGACGAACGGCTTCACGTCAAAGTAGTAATAGTACCACATATACATAATGCATTTAAGCGATTGACAATTTACGTCCGTTTTTGCGCTAATCTAATATTTATTATTATCAGTATCAACAATAATATTGGTAACAATTTTACAGTTTTCCTTAAAGAACAAAATTACACGTAGTGCGTTTAATAACTGTATAATATACATCTCCTCGCACACATTATACAATTACTCGATACTTTTCGTCGTCGTGGTCTGGTACTGTACTACTCGGCAGATACCACAGAATTGATTTTACTATCGTGCATGCCTAGTGGAGTGTAAACCTGACTGCTTCTTTCTCCCATCTTATCTTTTTTCTGCGCTCGTGCGATGTTGGTAGCTGATCAAATTATTTTGATGACTATTTGGAATTATGATGACTATATGACGCTCTTGCTTTGTGGGTATCCGTTTTACTGCTATGTAATGTATCACTACTAGCCCAACTGATGATTGATAATAACTATTGATAATGCATACGTGAATATTTTTTACTATTTTGTGATGACGCTGTTGTTGTTCTTTTGATGGGAGATGCGCTTGAAATGGTACGAGAAAAATTGCGTATAAGGAAACTCGAATAATGATTTTTATCTATAAGTATTCTTGGGTTTACTGCTTTTGCTACACAAAAATATAATGAATCAAGTTATTTTACATGTATATTTTTTCTGCTTTCTTCAAAGGCATATTTCAAGCGAGTACATATTGGATTTCACAGCAAAAAAATGTGGATCATTTTTATTTTTGTAGAGAAGTAAGTGGGTACAACAGTAGTTATGTATGACTCGCAGGTGTGCAAAAGGAAAGGAACTTGCATAGATTCAAACTAAAGGATGTACTATAAACCACAATATTAAATCAAAGCCACTCATTTATCTGAACTGGCATTTAGAAGAAAAATATGCTTGAACCGGCTGCTGATGTGTATCAGTCACTTTATCGTCTCATTTGTTTCAAAATTAATATTTAGAGAAAGAAATCACTTTGAAGACAGAAGAAGAAAGAGAACCCACTATTTATTTATTTATGTAGTGTACCTCTTGCTGGGTGAAAACCGGTACATGACGTAAAAAACATGATTTCCTCTACGTACCTTTCGCCCAATACATAACTACTGTAAAAACTTGTAAAACTATAGAGCAGAGTGCTGCTCTCCATATTATCCCTATCAGCACCACCCAACAACAAAAAGTCAAGTTCAAAGATGTTGAGATTGGGAGGGAGTTATCTAAGTATGTAGTGTGCTTTCCTCTACTCACAACGACAGCAATGATTGTCTTTTTCTCATATAAATTGCCTGATGAGAAAATTGCATAATCATTAATGACTATTTCTATCTCTGTCTATCTGTGTGAAACACCGGAAGAATTAGTAGAGAAAAATGTGTAGAAAAATATTGTATGTGCAGAATGCAGAATATTTTGATACAGCACAAACATCGCACACCACACAGCCTGCAATTTACATGTCTTCATGCTTTTATCATCACGTGAAAATGATGATGATGATGACATGATGATGAGGTTGGGGTTGCCGAGGACGGATGGTCATACTAGAAACCACATTTCTAGTTCCAGCAGGATCAGGACATTACTATTATTATTGTTAACCATTATCATCATCCTCATCCTCGCATCACCGCATTCCATTCTTCTTATTTTCCATCCCATTTTGCACATCTTATCTTTCGTCTTTTTATTGAGAAAAAGGGAAAGATACGTAGGAATTCAAGGCAAAGGTTAGCACGTGTAGTCGTGAAACGTGCAATAATGCTATGTGTAGTACATGCAATATTATACAATGAACCATGTATAACTAACCATCAGCTAGGCAGACACTGAACATTTTAGCGTTATCATTATAATCATCGTGATCATCCTCGTCACTGTACGGTGTAGACAAATTATGTCCACAAACATACTATGAACACGATGAACCGATGATGGTGCCTACAAGCAAGGTCTATGTCAAGTGAAATGTTCATGAAGTCAAGTTCACAGTAATTTTGGCAAAGTGGAAATAACAGACTCACGGAGAAACAAATATTCTTATCCGCAAGCAGGTTTCCGCAATGTGTAGTAAAACAGCGAGCAGCTGCGGGAATAAAGGAAGTTTATGGAGATCACTGTCTCCTCCGCACTGGCTCTGGCATTCTCAAGGTCTAAATAAAAAACAAAGTGCTTTATTTTCTTCCATTGTTCACACGGACTAGTGAGAGTTTGTGTTCCTGTGTGTACTCTCTTTTTATGCAGAGGAATTTATACAAGATTTTACTGCAGTGCAGTAGTAGTAGTGGTTTGGATAATCATTATTATTCTGATGTTATATTCATGTACGCATGCGAATAAAAACGCGTAAGTACTTTTCCATGAAATCTTTCAAATGAAAGGTATTTGGTACAGCAAGTAGAGTAATTTGTAAAATGAAAATTGAACTGGCGCCGCCTTCTTCATGAGAATCAAAGGAACATAAAACTTGAGTTGGTATCATAAGATAAAAAATAATAACATATAGGTAATTCATTTTTATAGTGCAGTAAAAAATCTGAACAGTCTAATTACTAATGTTGCTAGTCCTGCTACCACAAAACCACTTGACTTGAATCTCATTCTTCTGGTATTTTGGTTTCTAGCGGTAGCTATGAAAGAAGACTGCCTGATTATGATTCTGTGTGCTGATGTTGGTCACTTGATCATCAATTAGTGTTTCTGATCTGTTACTTTGCTCCTCTGAGAGAATTAAAGTGGATTATCATCTCTCTCCCTCTCTGACCACAAAAATGACGGACGTGCTGCCAACAGCATGTCAACTCACCGTACATTTATGAATGCTTATTGCCTAAAGGATTTAAGAGTACTTAAGCTTGCTCTTTTTTAATGATCGTAATCATCATCGCTACACTGCCATCCGCCTGAAAAAATGACATGCCATGTACACTGTCCAACTTGACTAAACATAACTGCAAAAGCAAACAAATATTTCTTCCTGCTCCGTCAATAGTCTCAACGTCAGGCGCAAGGTGTAATGCAACCAATTAATATTTACTTACCTATTCTGAAGGGGAATAACAGAAAACTAGCTTAAAGCTTCTTGGATTCCTCTGTCTCATCTTCTGTGACAGTAAAGGGAAGACCAATTGAGCTTGGGTTTAATAGATGGTAAATATCTTGCAAAGCTGAAAAATTCTATGCACTCGCTAATCTTCAATCATTCGTTGCATTGTTGGCGTACGCAATAAGCGTTCAGGAGCGTTATAGGTTATATACCTCCACGAATATTAAACTATTTATTTACACTCTCAGAAGAAAGGGAAGCAGGTCTTTCATAAAAACTGTTATCAAAAATACCATCAATTTTTTATGTTGTATGTGCAATAATAAAACCCGCAAATATAAGCAAGTACGTTTGGAATCCCCTCATCGTTCGTTGATGTCTGTCTTGTCCTCTCTTCTCTAATGAACGCACGCTGTGCTAACTCGGTATGCCTGTCTCAGTTTTATGAATTTGATGAGCTGCTGAAGAAGTACATGAAGATGAAGACGGTGATAATAGTGTGATGTATTTCGTTCTGCAGATTTGCAAATAACATGGCGGTTGTTGTATAGTGCAAAGAAACGGTGTACCAGATTTTGATTATAATCAATGCGTTTCAGATGAATGTGTTGCCTCGTCGCAATAAAAAATATAAAAATGTAATGTAATAATAGTAACGCAACAATAAAGATTATAGATGAAGATTTAGGTTTTCAAAGGTATGAACCCAGCGTGTTTGGTCTAAATTCCTCTAGACACATCGCATAATCATTCATATCCTATCCTACTTTTTTTTCTTTTAGCCAAAAAGACAGAAAGTGATTTTGATTTGCAATTTGCAAATTATACCGTTTGTAGTATTGCATTTTTGCAAATGAATAAAAGAAATGAAAAAAGGTGAAAATTGAGGATCGATTTAAATTCAAATTTAATTCAGCAAAAATGAAAAGGTGTGCGTGAGCAATGTAGGTCTTCTTAATCAGAGATAAGTGCACAGTACACAATGCTAAAAAAGTAGGTAAGACTGACTGACTGCGTTGTTTTGCCAGTGTTTGTACGAAAGTAAGTAATTACACCTAATTACTTTTACTGTTTGGTAGACAGCAAGTAGCGAATTTTTTTACTAGCCTTCACGTACCTATTTCGCTTGATTTGATTTGAGAGATATCCAAAAAACGTAATAATTATTATGATGATACGACGATCATTATGATATGTAGGTAATCGCTAATCCAATATAATAATGTTGCATGTGTGTATATAAGCGTATTATTTTCGCTGGCTAGATATCGCAGTAATGAAAAATTGTAAGTGCAAGGCCAATCGTGTTCCTATTTTTCAATCATCAACAGAATTATCACCTTCATAAAGGGAGCAGCTAGCAGAGCTAACTATTTTACACATGTCCTATTCATTACAAAAATGAGTATTAAGTACACCAACTTTGGAACGACTGCTCTTGTATTATGATGATAAATGATGATCTTGTGAAGTTTTTGAGGTGACGACAATGATGACATGATATTATAGAAATGATGATGATGAAATGCAAAAAAAGATAATATAATTTTTTGTTGCAAGTTGTAATGTATATAGTGATTGCACTAATATTTTGTGATAGTGTCTTTTTGGCTAGAAATTGAACAGTTAGTTGTCTTAAGCTTATACATTATATAAATAAGCTTTTGAATGGCTTATGGCTTGGATGTGTGGATTAGATACAAACAACGATATTTTGTTGCAATAATCGTCTTCGCTCACATTATAAACATAATCAACCTTGTATTCACAGAATTAGGTAACGCGTTGAAGAAGCAAAAGATTATTGGTTTCCTTCACACATTTTTATTCATTATTATTTGTGTTTATTGCTTTTTACTGCATGTCTTATAGTTACTAAACCGCCATAAGACGATAACAATAATGGAGTGATGAAGGGGATGGCAATTTTTTTCAATCCAATCCCAATTTTCTTCTTTATCCAAAAAGACTGTCATGCATGGCCTTTTACCCTGTTTTACCAGAATGGTAATGCTGTTGGCCGAATGGCTGGGATATTGCGATGATGATGATGAGTGACTGGCCCGTGATTATATTATCATTATGATTAGTTTTTATTAAGGAAGAAATGTAATAATAAATGGAATGACTCTGTAATGCACGTAATAATAATATGCTATATTGTATGCACTTCACTTACCCTAAAAGTAATGTATTTCGTTATAGGGATCTATAAACGATGAGATGAGAGCGAACATGTGTAATACAAAAGTGGTTAACAAGTAGTTGGCGTGAAATGCATCTTTCCTTCTAATCTACATGTGAACTTGACGATGATGAATCATTGATTATCATAATATAGCACTGCATTGTTTTAACAAGTGCAAAACTTACTTACATGGTCCTATCTAAAATGTTAAAGACAGTTACCAACCCCATCACCATCACCTCCACGCATTCTTCTTCTTTCCAACCATTTTATTCGTTTTGATACTTACATAAATATAATCTTTAAAGTATTACTATTGCAGTTTTAACCATTATGACATGACATTCCTCCGCACAATAATAAATACATTTTGGAATCGCCATTCCGTGTTCAAAGGATTAATGGCAGAGATGTGAGACCTTTCTCTGATTCTACTTTATTTGACACAACTATTTTATAAGCTTACAACGACTTCATTTCGTAAATACATATATTAGTTATCGTATTTCTTATGTCTGGTTACCACAGACTTGTTAAACTCAATCATATACTCCTTGCAATACCGATATGAGTGATGAATACTGTTGCAAAAAGGTGATACAAAGTGTTTTAAAACAACAAGCGTACCATTATGATAAATATGATGATGTTACAACGAAATCCAAGTTTAATAATATGTATGCTCACTTTAATATGCCTTGTTGAATCAGACTTGGAAAATGTTTATGGTTCGAAAGTGGGTGGAGAAAATTTGTGAAATGTATAAGGATGATGAGTTTTAAAAGATGATAAGGCGTAGGAGGGTTTAAGATGGTGCTGGTATAAAGTTCTCTGATATGTACGTTTACATCTCATTTTGTATTGTCTTGCATCAAGAAAGAAAAGTATGATGATAACAACAATAATAATACATACTGCATAACACACAACAACAGCAACTTAAGCGGTTTAGCCAACATTTTTATTTTGATGATATTGAATTATAAATGCATGAATTCAAAGGGATAAGAAAGAGAAGAGGTTGTTAGCATCGTCATAATCATCAACATATTGTTTAAAACGGGACAGACGGATTAAATCAGGCAAAGATTACAGCAACAGCAGCAGAGAAAAGGAAGAAGACAATTTTCTTTGAACACAAAAAGAAAATTTGCCCAGTGTAGTAATAAGGGATTTGCGATTGTATAATTCGCTATTAATTTTTCAAAATATAATTTTACATCGTATCTCATCTTCGCATCGCTAGCACCATCAAAACCAGCATACAAAATCTGTGCAAGGAATAAGGATTATTATCCTTGCTGCGTGTACTAATACTTGTTCCATATTTGAGATTTGATAGGGATCATCGTTTTGCGACATTGGCATTGCCGATTCATTTAGCGAGACAGAAAACCCTAAAGGAGTTTTTTCAAGTATGAAAAATTTCCTGCAGCATGGAAGAGCACAGCAACGGAATACAACTTGGGGTTTAATCAGGCGTAGTTAAACCCTTTTCATGTGCTTGTATGTTGCGTGGTGTGATTTTGATTTTTTGCATCATTCTAATCATCCTACCTGTTCGTCCGTCGTCATCGTCGATTTTATGCATTATGTATGATGACAATAACAAGAACAACAACATTGAGAAGTGGTAGATAAATGATGATTTGAGCCATGTTCTGTGTGAGTCGAGCATAAGAAACATGACACATTTTGTAAAGAAAACACTTTGAACACGTAATAACCGGGTGTATTTTATTTGCCATATGACATGCGTACACACATATCATGATGATGATGGCGATCATCTCCGATCCCTTTATTTAATGGAGCAAAAATGCTCTCGATTCTCCACTCGAGGCGGAATAGCAGTTGACCGTCAACATTTACTTATTTTATTCTTACCATTTTGCATACTATAGAAGCAAGGTAATTGACCAATATACCTATTACATCAGTCAGCCTCGTTTCCTGCTCTTCTTCTTCGGTCTTGTTTCCTTCCACCATTTCAACCCATGTTGCATTACATCCACATACTTTACATCCCTATCACCTCACACCTGTCCACCTGTAAATGTTGATTGAACTTCTCTTATTTCTCTTTAAAAATATACGGTGTGACCGAGGTAAAAAGATGATTAGCAGTTAGCATGCGTCAGGCAGATTTGAGGAGGATGATAATATGAATGAAACGCAGTGATCTCTGAAACATAAAACCGTCAACAATCAGCTCTACATTATTACTACAAACAAGCTCGGTCATTTCATGAATACAAACTCTGTGTACGCACTTGACAAAATGTGAATCGTTAGCTCGCAACGAGGCAATCTCTTAAAAAAATGTTTTCTTTCTCTGTCCATGGCAGATTCATACAAGCAGATAAGACAAATATTATGGAGGAGTGGGAGTGAATAATAGCAGTAGTGAATTCATTTTTTATTATTTATGATTGCATGCAATATGCTGTACATTTTGGTACAAAAAAAAATTTTTTCTTTCTCTGTCCATGCCAGATTCATACAAACAGATAAGACAAATATTATGGAGGAGTGGGAGTGAATAATAGCAGTAGTGAATTCATTTTTTATTATTTATGATTGCATGCAATATGCTGTACGTTTTGGTACAATTGGTGGTGGTGGAAGTAGTTGGGTTTAAATAGTTAAAGAAAATAATATTCTTATAATATTTATGATGAACTTTAAAAGAACGAAAAATTGCGGAGAAGTAGGAGTATATAAGTGCGTGTACTCAACCCATCATCTTTTTTACGTTCTTCGTGTTCTTTTTCACCCTCCTGCGCATAATGTTATCATTACATATTCTTATTATGCATCTTCCATTTACTACATCTCTTCTCGCACTTTTATTTTGCATAATATCATTATCGAGCGCGTCAGTAGTGGTAGTATTATTATTATTTTATCTTTTTTGCTTCTTTCTCCTCCTGCCTGGTGTCTGACCAAAAAGGAACAACGGGATTAGTTACGGGAAGGCGTCTTCTCTTTGTGAGTAAATTCATCTTATTTTGCAGTTGTATGGATGGATAGAGACACAAACATAATAAATAGATAATGTGGGTAATAATAATAATGATCTGCATGCATAGCAAAAAAATAGTTGACTGTTTTTTTTGTGAGTGAGCTGCTGTTTCTTTTCGTCTGTTGAAGATGAGCCGATCTTTTTTTTCATTTTTTTAGATTCAATCCTCACCGCTACTTTTTCAACGAAAGACGGTGACGTTGATGATCACTCACTCAACGAACGAAAGACTTTTGTGTGTTGGTCCTTTCTTTCTCTTTTGACAAATCACTTAATTAGGGGTTTTGATGGTACTGTCTGTGTGCAAGCTGTAGAACTTTACAACAGGTGGTTGAAGAAGTGGAAAATGGCTGGTCTATGAAAATATAAAAGACCGACAACGAAGAAAAGAATATTCATAAAAGTTGCTGCTCATAATATGCAAAAGTGAATTTAAAGTATGTAAGGGTTATAACGGCGAGCAGGTACTATATGGGCAGTTAAATAATGGCAATGCGGTGACTTATGAGAAAAAAATAAAGTACAGGAGACAGAGAGAATTAAACGAATACGCCGATGCCCTATTATATCACTTGTATAATGGATATACACAGGACGCAGAGAGGGAGAAAGAGATCTGTATAAAATAAAGTGCAGGAAAAGGAGATGAGATAGAGACGTCTTTTAACAACGCATGCTTATTTATTTACTACTTACCTACGCTGACATTGCGGAAGTGAAGAAACTGTAAAAGGTAATGCACTACAGTGTGTCATCCACAAACAAAACTCCTTAATTCTCATGCACTGTAAAATGGCAGAAAGGAGACAAAACAGTCCTTGTTATTACCACACTGTGTGTGTGAGAGAGGAAGGATTGAATACATTATTGTTATTATCATCATCAAAGCATAATATGTAATGATGATCATAGATGAGCTGACATGTTCAAAAAGTAGTGTTCTTATATACGCTTAAAAGAAATGAACAAAGACATAGACAGAGTCATTTAACTTCACAACAGAATAAGGGATACTTTATGGTTTTCTGAACAAAAAATGCAAATGCCCGACTGAGTGCGTGTATGAGGGCTTGTGTCTTTGGTTATATTTTTTAAAGGAAATGTGCATGCTCGGGTAAGTTGATAGTTATCTCTGTGAATAAATTATCACCACCTTCACTTCATCTTCTTGGCAGGGAAATGGATGGTAATGTTGATGATGACGACGATCGAAACAGCGTTTCGCTTTTGTAGTAGTTTCTGAGGATTAAATACAACATTGTGTGTGTGTAATTTGTATAAATAAACAGATTTATGTAATATACGCAACACTTAAAGTTTGCACTAGAGTATAATTTTAATTTTGTTTGTGACTGAAAACGTACAATTACAGCGTGTGCAATATGGGATTCACTCATGGGACATTTTTATCAGTGGCTGGCTCCAATGATTGCGGTGATGTGGTGGCGTATAAAAGTGGTTATTATGTTGGTGGTAGTAATATATTTTCTTTCACCGGGAAATGCAGTCATGCTGATAATTGAGCAGTTTTCGTCTATTGTTGCTGCAAGCAAAATGGAGATTTAAGATAATTATAGATGTACGAATATTCCAATTTATTGAGTAACTGTTTTTGAAGTGAATTCCATTTCCGGCAACAATCCTCTCAAACTTCATATTTTACCAAGACCATAAGCGCTCGCAATTGGTTATATATTTATGTTTACTGAAGAAAGAGAATAAAGACAAAATATTGTCAGTTCAAATGATCGATCGAACGCATACCATAAATAAATGCGTAAGGTAAAAATATGTAATTTCCAAAAACACTTTGGTAAAATGCCACCTTGAAAAAAATAGCCATAGCTGTGATGTGAAACCATTCACGTAATGCCCAGTACATTATATATTATGACTAGCTTTATAAAAATCATAAAAGATATCAAACATCGATATTAATCATTCACACAACAAGTTGTAGAATAAAATCCCGTCTTCTCTCCATCCATTCAGAATATGATTGATGGTAACATTGAACTTTTCTCGCTCCTAATACTTGTACATACTTTTTTGCTGATTCTCTTTCCTAACGCATTTTTTATTATTATTTATTATCACACCACACCACCACCATTAGCTCACCTGCTATTTTCTATGTTACTGGAATAAAAAGGAGTGAATAAAAATGGGAGGTGAAGAAACAATGAACGTGATCTTGCGACGAGAAGATGATGAAGATGATAATGGTCAAATTCAAGTACAACAACATCAACTGCTCCTCTTTGTATGCGAATGGGAATGAATGATTACACATCATACATTAAAAGAAAGATTAGTACGCTACTTACTTAACGATAATTCTTGCATTTCTGCACAAAAAAATAGATAACCTAACGGCATATCCCACTTTTTTATTCGTAGTACTACTTACTCTACTCCTGCTTTTTTTATCCCTACTACTGTTTACCTACTCCTACTACTATCCATCCTGCTTTTTTTCTATATAATCGTCTATATTGTGTACGACACACTACTTTTCTTCCCTATTATCAGAAAATGTACGCAGGTATTTTTGCTTGTACATTTTCCCCCTATCATCATGCAGTAATCACACTTCATGAATTCATGATCCTGACCAACCAGTACAGTACGTATGGACAGAGTACGGTTTTCTTTCACTCTTCTTCGTTTTGTCTTTTCCATTTCCCATCTCCTCTACTGATAATGAAATGTACTGCGGGCTGCGGTGTTAGTTGTGAGGAGATTTAGTAGTTTGACGATTGTGCTGTTGACGCTTTTGAGAATTATATTGTGCATAATGTAATGGATTATACACATTTGTATTTCATTATGCATGCATGCCCATTATTCAAAACACATGATTCGG
Source organism: Coecobrya sp. COE2 (assembly GCA_027743765.1). Lineage (NCBI taxonomy): Eukaryota > Metazoa > Arthropoda > Collembola > Entomobryomorpha > Entomobryidae > Coecobrya > Coecobrya sp. COE2. Next base: position 12,642 of record JAHZMV010000791.1, read on the forward strand.
GTTTTCACCAACAACAACGGCTTTTTTATTCAGGGAAAAAAGAAGATCTGCCACTATGAACAAAGCAGTAGTAGCAAGCACTGCTGTTTTTGCATGAAGTAAAAAGTTTATTGGAACTTATACCTCTTTCTGTTTTTGCTTTGTTTGTGCTGCTGCTTTGAAAGTGCCATTTTCCCGAATTTACTCATTTTTGCTTGAACATCAAAAGTCCGCACATTCACCGTCATATAACAGAAGATCTTTTTTCTACTGTACAAGCTCGTGTCGTGACGGTCGTGCATCATAATGACATCCGTATGAGAGAGAGAGAGAAAGAAGAATATTATATTATGAACATTATTATAGGCTTAATGATGGCGATACCCAGAGAATCATCATCGTGACGATGTTTGATACGATATGGGAAATATTTTTGTGTAGTCAGTCATTCATTGAGCTTTAGTCAATATTGTTCATTGTTTACACGGAGGAATTCACAAATGTGCATACCATCATCATCATCATTGTCGTCATCACCTTTATCAGGTTTTTGCGTTGAAATGAATGAATGAAAAAAAAATCCACCGTGCCGTAGTTGCTGCTGAAGCTGTCAAAAATCACATATTCAAATTTTAACTGATTCGATTGAATGATTGCATGATGTTGCCCTTTGGTCTTTATGCGCTCCAAGGTGGTCATTACCGTCATCGTTGTTCATATTGTTCTTGTGGTTTGGTGAAAGAATGGATATCAAATAGAGATCAACAAGCCAGTACACAGAGGCACAGATCTACATTACACGAAGATGTTCCATATTGTAGTGTACTGGCCTGGCAGCAATAAAAGTAATAATAATAATGATCATCATAATCATAGCCAGAGAGACCGAATTCACATTTTTATTGTGTGAGTGGAGCAAAGGCAAAATATGTACACGTATTGTTAAGCACAATAATATTTACAATTCATATCCATACTTAAAAATCATTTTATATTCTATAACGCTTGTTGTATAAGAGGAATAATAATAGGATAGTTAGCATGCGTATTGTGGGATATGGGCATTCATTTTATAAATATTTTGGCAGGTTTTTCCTTCTTTCTCAGATGATATATGTAGATGTAGGTCATAAAAATCAGAAGATGAGTGAGTGAGTGAATGCTACTTTTGTCGTTCTTGACATGAATGTGGATGATGGCGATTGTGTCGATAGAAAAGTAGACACAAGTCTATTAGTTCTCACTAGTGCAAGTGCTTATAGATAGTAACCGTTTTTCGGGCTAAAAGTCTATCCTACAGGGAACGCCGTGTATCGTGTATTTATCTTATGATTACCCATGATCTAATGTTCGAGACAGGTCTCCACTTTAACTGAAATGAGGGCCATGAAAAAGCAATTTGCTATTTTATTAGAGATTAAAGTATTGGCAAAATGCTATAATTTTATATACCTAGTAATGTCGGTCTTGTATGATCGTCCGGTCACGCTGTCCAGTACAGGAAATATTATGATTTTGTTCACATTTGCACAACTTGTTATAACCTTTATGCACAACAGTCAACAAGAGTCTAGTTATTTGTTTGATTTACAAGTTTAATGATAGCCGTTGGTAGGATAGCTAATGAAAGCCGCAGTGGGAAATCATAACGAAAAGGTGAAAGGGCAACATCATGCCCGCATTTGGATTTTTTCAAGCTTCTCTTTTCTTCGCTCTTTGATGATTATTTACAGTACAGTGCAAATGTCAATTACCAATTGCGAGTTAACGACGCTTTTGAACTAAAAAAATAATAATTGATAATGAATATTATATAGATGTGCGCATCATGATTATGTGCATGAGTGACCTCAGAAAAAGACGGAAGATATAATATATTCACAGAGAGTAGGACTAAAGTAAGCCACTCAGTCGTCATTACGGAAATACGTAAAACAAACACACGACTTATACAAGTGCCTTCTTTTGCTTGGCTGGCATGTAAATAATGGCAAGAAGAAAAAGGGTTTTATTGTTCTCTTGAAAAAGAAATCATACTCCCGGAATTAAATTGATTGTTTTGTGTGTATGTGGAGGCACTTCCAATTACTCTACATACCGAATGACCACTGTTCGCTGACAACATTGAAAGAGAGAAGTTCATTCATCACATTTTTTTCTTTCTCCACGGTTCAGGAAGCTACAAAGTGGTACTTATATGCGTTGGTGGTCTCTCGGCTATACTTTTTTGGTGGCATATTTTCCGAATGAAACGGTATGATAAGAATAACTATCCATGCATCGCATCACACTACAGCGAACTAATAATAATAAATTCAATCAACTGTCAGCTCCACCAGTTGGTATTCTCATGATTCACAGGTAACACACAAAAACATTATAAATGATCCCTGCTGTACCATAAAGAGCAGTTGTTGTGTGAGCGTTGTTTCTGCGAAAAAAATAATAAAATCGTGCATTGCTCACGTTCATTGTTCATTTAATAAAAAATAGATTTACTTAAAGATGATGTTCCTCTGTTGGATTCCAATTTTTAATGTGTACTTGTACACTTCTTATTACCGTGTGGCTGCTAATATTTGTACCTCATAACTCGAATGAAGGTATATACGAATGTATATATTTTACATATGCGTATACCCAGAACCTTAATCTCTCTTCTCTCTCTAAGAATTGATTCATGTTGGTGGTCTGCTATTCCTCAGGTCGGTTTGGTCTAGTCTAAAATAAAGTAAGGTTCATTATTAAATTGGCTGAAAATATACATGTTGCGGGTGAACCTGAGTGCCGCTGCTTTGCAACTTTTCATTGTGCAAATGCACTCTCCTCATTGTTATGAATTGTTGTAGTAATTGAGGGTGCAATTTTTGCCTCTTGTTGTAGTCTGAATCTCGTCTGTTTATTGCTTGACACGATCACCAGTGGCATTTATTATCTTTATAATGTTATTTAAGGCATAATATATTGCATGATTTTGCGTAAGTCAGCCAGCCGGTGCAAGTACATACATTATTAGGCACTGCATTGTAAATTATTCGTGAATGAATGAAGAAATATATTATCAAAGCGTGAGCAGCAATAAACTGATACACTTAACGTGTAATATATGTAACGTACCTAATAATCTTTAATGGTGAATGATAAATTATAGTGCTAATCCGCGTGTGCGGCGGCAGTATGTGTATGGAGCTGTGTTCTAGATTAAATTAAGGCATAATGACACTTTAAGTAATTTGAGCAGAACATTGTTCATTCATGATAACAACTTGGTGAGCGCCATATATGATTTAGATTGAATTACATACCATGAAACTAGGGCCAGATACAGGGAGAACATTCTTTAACTTGTAAAGTGACAGCATAAAACTTTAAAACTTAATATAAACCCTTACAACTAAAAATAGATATGAAAAGTCGATGTACGATTTGCATGAATCTTATGTATTATTATTAATGTGGACATAGACATTGCTTCATAAAAAATATTGTTTAACTTTGGGGCATCAGGATACAGATTTCGATGTAGTATATAGGGTAGCAAGGAACGATTCTAATTTTGCATATCTGTGTTCTAGGGGGAGAATTATTAGGGATACGTGTGAATCTTGTGAAAAGAGACAATCCTTCAAATTCCGTTGTAATGATAAATCTTGATACTGATGCCAGTTTGGAGTGGCAACCATGCTGAAAAGCCATCAATAAAGCGTGCATGGTTTGTGTTCAGCAGAGCAGATATCTCATTTTGTTGACGACTTGAACTTGCAAAATTTCATGAAGTTAATAATAGAATATATTATCTTCATAATTCGCCTGGAGAGAATCATAACCTTGTTTATCCAGTTCATTGATTTACTGTTTTGTATTGTTTTGCATTATAATTTTATGATCTCCATACAATGCCCGCCTCGGCATGAGAAAGGGTCTGACGTACGGTATATAATGTTCACACAATACATAGAATTGATATCAAATTTATTTATGGGATTGACGGTTGATTTTCCTCTTGAAATGCATTAGATGATATTTATGCATTAAAACATTGAGTTGAGTTTGTGTTTCTTTTGGTGCATTTCCCTTGGCTATCATAACAATAAGTTTTTTGCGTCTATCAATATATGTACTTGTGATACTGACAACCAAACTGATGGCTAAAAATGGTTTTATTTATGTAAACATTGACTTTGGGTTTCTTTTGGTGCATTTCCCTTGGCTATCATAACAATAAGTTTTTTGCGTCTATCAATATATGTACTTGTGATACTGACAACCAAACTGATGGCTAAAAATGGTTCTATTTATGTGAAAATTCTGGAAAAATAATAATGCGATCTAATTCAAGGCAATGGATAACTTTATTGTTCGCCGAATTAGATGAAGTATATAGGGTAGAATTGGCTAAAGGATAAAATTATATCCACAAGCACACAAACCATAATTTTGCTTGATGTAAGTCAAGGTACGCAGAATCATAAAGAAAAATTGCTGATAGCTAGAGCTAAATAATAGTAGCTGTTACCACCATACATTTTTAGACATATGGCCAACTAAATTCGTGATATATGAACAGTTGTCCTATATCCGGTGGCGTAATTTTCCTGACGCTCTTGTTTGGCTTGGGTATATGTTTTGTTTGTATATATTTATTATGTGGATCAACAACACAATCTGTGTGCAAAACTGTAGATAAGAAGTGATGGAAGACGACTGAGTAAAGATTGAGGAGCCAGACAAGTTGACGAATAAGAAATTTTTTTTTCACTGCAATGCGGGCATAACAATAAAAAAGACGAAATAGTCTTCTGGGTGAACAGCCGGTACCATTGTAATCATCAACCTTGCAAAACAACAACCAGAAAAAGAAATCTCCGTTGAAAATAATGGACAGTCAACAACATAAATTTTATTGCCTTGCTTTATTTATGTACGTCTACTGCTTCTGAATTATTCACCAAANAACTGTAGATAAGAAGTGATGGAAGACGACTGAGTAAAGATTGAGGAGCCAGACAAGTTGACGAATAAGAAATTTTTTTTTCACTGCAATGCGGGCATAACAATAAAAAAGACGAAATAGTCTTCTGGGTGAACAGCCGGTACCATTGTAATCATCAACCTTGCAAAACAACAACCAGAAAAAGAAATCTCCGTTGAAAATAATGGACAGTCAACAACATAAATTTTATTGCCTTGCTTTATTTATGCACGTCTACTGCTTCTGAATTATTCACCAAAGTAATCTGCTGGCGCTTTGTATATATGGTCGTGTGAGTAAAAGACGTGAAATGCAAAACGTTCATCAAAAATATGTTAATGCATCAGCAATTCTCATTGTCAAAGTCATTCACAGAGTTCTCTTGGACTTGGGAAAGAAACAANACAGCCGGTACCATTGTAATCATCAACCTTGCAAAACAACAACCAGAAAAAGAAATCTCCGTTGAAAATAATGGACAGTCAACAACATAAATTTTATTGCCTTGCTTTATTTATGTACGTCTACTGCTTCTGAATTATTCACCAAACCAATCTGCTGGCGCTTTGTATATGGTCGTGTGAGTAAAAGACGTGAAATGCAAAACGTTCATCAAAAATATGTTAATGCATCAGCAATTCTCATTGTCAAAGTCATTCACAGAGTTCTCTTGGACTTGGGAAAGAAACAAGAATGTGTGTACAGTTCAAACAATTCAGAAAATTTCTCCACTGTGTTTTCTGTTGTTTGTTCTTTCATTTTCTCCTTTGTCATACAAAAGGATTGAATGGAAAGCCATGATAAGAAAATGCTATAACTTATCAAACAGGCTGTCTTCCTCTTTTACCAGATTGTGGCCAAAAGCTCTAAGCAGGCCAAATACCAAACGATGTTATAATTTTGATTTGTTGGATCGATAATTTGTGTTGGCATATTATAGAAGAAGCCAAACTGAGGCAGTAGTAAATGACACCTTACATGTCCCTTAATTTCATTGTAGAGGAATACGTGCCTACTTTTCAGCTGCTGGTAAAAAGATTGGATTCTCCTTTATGTTTACTACATTATGTTCCTCTGACAAGCGTTCCTTATCATTTAGCGATAAGATGACTTCGTTTTTAACCAAAAACAATTATAATGCTATTGGTACTCTTCAGCCATATCGAAAGCTTCAAACAGAGATTCCGCCATTGTCTGTCATGAAGTCATGATGATCACTGTTGCAGTCTCTTCTTCCCTTTGCTGACAACATATCTACTTGTCATTACTTGTGTTACAAATGTTGCAAAACAGAAGAACGAAAAAAAACATGGCACCGCATATTTTTCGTCTGCTATGTGGCCAAATAATACACAACTCTAGATGAATTGTTTGGACGTAAGATAATGAGGATGAAGAAAGGAATGAGGAACCTGACTTGGTGATGTTGTAGGAAGTTCTCTCGTATGAAATTTGTATTTGTGCTTTTTGTAGTTACTGCACTTATTACGCTGCCATTTTAAAAGGCTCCTTAGGTTTTGAAAAATGCTCAATTTTCTTGTAAGTTGTGGACGTAATAGTGGTTTGCTAATACCTTTTTTGCACAAACCGTGTACACTGCTGTGATGATTATTGGCGCAGTGTAACTGTTGTTGCTGCTTTGTAGTTCAGCCAAACTTCAACAATAATAATATTTAATTGTGTGAACATAACAAAGCAAAATACTCCTCATTATTTTTGGCCGATGGCGGCATGAAAAACTATTTGTGGCAAAACAGGAGTAGTTGTAATTTGTTATCAAAATGATTAGGGAGGTAGTTTATCTGTGACTTGCTTATGACTTTGATGAGAAGCGCGACACGACGATGACTGACTAACTAACGAGGTATTAGGAAAGCGTTTGCACAAAGTCTATTCACAATAACAATCAACAGACAGATGGATGACGTCGCTCTGTGCGCTCTGCTGCGTTGATGGATGTCAATAAGCGTATTAACTGATTACCTGTGTGTGATGTGAAGTGGGCAAAGGGAAATTGGTTTTGCTTTTCCTTTTTGCATTATAACAATCAGTATAACAAAAAATACCATGCATTTTAAAGCTACACAACCAACCTAAAGTATTATTTAATAATTTTCCTTTTGAAAAATGTGTTTTTCATATTGTTTTGAACGTCAATAAATTACGTATTCAGACAGAGAGCTGCCTCGCCATCAGTATTCATACACATTCCGTTGGTACCTATGTATATATACCTGCATAGGTAGGTACATAGTTTTGAGATAAATAATAGGCAATGAGAAGATACAATGGAAAAAAAGAAAACCAATGAATTTTAAAAATCTATTTATTTTGTAAACGGTAAAAGGAAAACTAATAAATTTGGGTCAAACGGTAGTAGCAGCAGTTGTGGACAGGGACGGACACAAGAATACTCTTGAATTTTCTAAATACCTATTCGTGTGTACGTACCTATTAAAATACCTATACAGGAAAACACGCAATCATTTCAATTTTTCCTTTTGTAAATTGAAAGACAGTTTTTTTGCGCACAACGCGGCGCTGCCGAATTTCGCTACATTAAACAATACCAGTTACATACATATGCTGCAGCATAAGCAGAGACGAAGCGTATTACACAAAAAAAGAAATGCTGTTTGGTTTTTTCTCGGGGTCGTAGGTCATGCATAATTTTTCTTTTTGTTTGTCTGTCTGTATCTGCCGTCTAGGTAGTAGTCAGTCAGTCAGTAGTTATGTCTGTGTACCTTAATAGCAAAAACGCATTTGTAGAAATTAATGTCATAAAACATTACATGTATTTTGAAGTACAAAAATGAGTGATGTGCCGTATCAAAATGCGTAGTAGAAGGGCTAGTACCTATTCAACTATTTCCACATTCTTTTTTTTTTTCAAAACAAAAAAGTTCCTTTGATTTATCTCCTGTGGTCAGTAGAGATCACTTTTTAGTCGTCAAATCGCCATCATCTCATCAGACCCATGATAAATGGAATTGAGCATGAACTTTCGCATCGAAAGCTGTCATTGTCGTTTCTGAGATGATGATGTTCACGTAATAAGAATAGTGGAGAGAATAATAATATACGGTGCATTTATATAGGAAATCGCGGTACAATGAATTAATTTAAGCAAAACTGCACTATGAAAATGTTTATCAACCTGAATCTCAGCTTTTATCTCATCTCAAATTTTATCTTTTTATTGTACCACAACGATATAAATGTATGTTATACATATCATCTTTCCTACCGTAAACATCATCATGATCAGTCGATATGTATGTATGTGTGCCATCCTGTTTTGTGGTCATTTTAATTTAAGAAAACCGCATGACGGAAAATCCCTTTGAAGATTTTATAAATAGGGTCGATCACATCATATTATTACTTTCATTGTGCGGATCCTTTATACATGCTTACACGTTTTCATGAAAGCTTGAATGCAGATGATCAATACTAATTGGATCGAAAACCAAAATATTACATGCATTAAATTTAAGCTACATTGTGCATGCACAATGCTCATTTACTCTTATTGGCCGTGTTAATTGAAGCTGTTCTAGATTTAAAAATAATAATCCCCTGCATTATCTTTGACTTGTGTGGTTGCGGAGTTCGAACATGTCGCTGCATATTTTTGGTCATATTAGTGTCCTGCCAGATTGCATGACGTGTCCTACAAATAACCTTGCATTTGAAGCTTTCGCCTTGATTTTTTTATCACCCGTCTTTTGCATATGTTCGCTCTCTTTTCACTCTCATGGCCATGATGTTTTGACACTGTTCATGCTATCATCACTAATATCTTTATTGAAAATTTTGCGCAGTTAATTAGAAAAATATGAATATAGAATGAGAGGAGCAGAGATAACATCGAGAAACGGATGCACCATCAACAACATTAAAAGTTTATTCATTCATGAAATTCAAGTAGCGTTCCGTACAATTTTTAACCTTCCACTGACTTTGCACCATTATGTATTCCCCAAGCGGCGCAATGGAGGATGTGAGATGATTTTTCTACCTTTCTCTCCCGCTTTTACTTTTTATGGTATGCATGTATTTGCGCCTTGAAGGGAATATGTTTTAGTAGAGTTGTCGTGATAGTTTACAGCCAACAGCAGCAAGGGACTACACGATACATGCAACGTGCAGGCAGAAATTGACAAGAGATTTTTATTCAATTCTTTTGAAATGTGATAAGATGACAATATAATACTTTACTCATATAAGTTCGTAAACACGAAATGAAATTAAGCGGAAAAAGGAAATGGAATTTTTTACCCGACAACAATGGGGCAGGATATTTACAAGCTATATTGACGGAGGCGGATACACGGAAAGGTGAAAGCACTCACTGGGCGTGTGTTGCTTGTGTATGTTTATATTTTTTACTTAGAACTCTGAAATTAAACTTTTTCTATTGTCGAAGGAATGGAAAAGACGTGTACTTATTTTCAAGCTGGTGGGGTAGAGGTGCTCCCGGGAAATTCTTCATAATGATTTTAATGGTCCGCATTATTACGAATATAGACCACGCATTCCTCTGTTTTCCTTTTCGTTTCCTGTTGGCACTGTTGTGCATTCTAGCGAGCATTTCTCTTCCTACACATTCTAAGAAAAAAACTAGCTAAGAGAGTGTAGCAACTAGCTATAATAAAGGTTCCATTTCATGTGCGCCCCCAAGTCCTAAAATACCTTATAATAAATTCTATACCTTTTACGAGGCTCTTACCCATTGCTATGTAGTCACCACGTCATTCCATTCCTATAAAAAAGCAATGACGCTATCCATTTTGACAGTATTGAGGAGAGACAGTTTAAGTAATGACCAGTCTATAAAAAAACTACCTAAACAGAGTCTGCAATAATGCTTATAAATGGTAACAACGTCATAGGAGAAAGCAATATATATTATTTATGCACGGTCGTGCTTGGATAGCCTGTATAGACACATACGACCTATTTTTTACTCATTTTCTTTAAAAAGAACTGTGTATTGTGTAATGTCATTTGATCTACTTACATGATTGTCATTGTGTGGAGTGGGTAAACCTAATAACCAAACCAAAACTAATAAGCTTACTTACTAGGTATGTACTTATATTTGCATCTTTTATGATGTTTACTTGATTTTCAAACTTGTCTTTATAGTACGGTTCCATGTTATATGCATTAAACATTTTGTATATAGACCCCATTTGTTGACCTAGAGAGAAAGCGAGCAAGCAGGCCAAAAACTGCGAGTGTCTTCTCCGTTGGTCGATGCTAAATTTGCACATGCACATACCAAACTCTCTCGAATCTACCATAATATTGCAAAATGATGGTGGTTGTAAATAGAACTAGCATGAAGGAGAAAGTTCACAGACCATCTCAGTGCTTGCAGAAAATGTGTGTAAGTAGTGTAATGCATACAAATAGATCCTTAGATAGGGATAACCAGAATGGAATGATGTAAGCAAAGCCTCACGTCGTAATAACTGAGGTAAATGTATATTGGCATCATTTACTTAACCATTCCTTTACTTACTCTAACGCTACCAAAATAAACGTGTATCATCTTGTATCCATCTTCTTATACATTGTAGCTATACACATAAAGTCCTTGTGATAAAGTTTACAACTTTCTCCATCAAGTAAAACACACGTACATATACAAGATAGACGTGCATGTACTTGGTAAAAGCACATCCTGCATGTGCTATGATTTTCGCCATTGCAAAATGTAGTACAAGGTACCAGCATCTCCTTCCATTTGGCTGGCATGCCACTTGCAGAAAAATTATTGATTATCTTTTACTCTGGAAAGGAGACTAGAAACCTACATACCACCTTATATGCAGCATACACAACCACCGTAGTGCAACGGTTTTCATTTCATCTGACAGTATGATTGGAGCATGGAAACGGGTTGGTGTTGGTGGGAAGTCGAAACAAGGATAGCAGCTCGAATCCGTGTGACTACACACATTGAAAGGTGCATAAAATACTTTTAGTAGGTATGCCTTCCTTACTTCTAACGTGCACGTTTGACTTTCTCCCACAGTGCATGACTAGAGAGCATAGATTATTAGATGTGAAAATAAGTGAACTTATGCGAGTGAAAGGAGAACCGATTGCGTTGTATATGGATTGTTAGGTCTGTTGAAATTCTAAAGGTTGCATACCATATGCTTTCCCCGTGTGTGTGCCACTTGCAACAAAAAGAGAATCTCGGCTGTTTTTAATATCAACTTAAAACTTTCCCCTCAAAACTTATTCCTCCTTTTTCTCGTTCATTATCATGTGAGCAGCGAGCAACCAAAGAAGTATCTGTGTAGTTGTAGCATCAGCATCCGGTACTGGTACTTGTCCAAAGTGTGATATTGGTTGTGTTAGTGTCTTCTGAAATCTGTGTACCTCACTTTTTATAACGTAAGCGTTTTCTCCAACGTGACGTCGTAGAGTAGGCAGTGCGTGGTGGCTAGGGAAGGAGAATATTCATATTCAATTATTTTTGTTGAAGACCACACAGCGTTGGTAGAGGAGGCCGAGAAGAAAGCCGTTTGTTATGCTGTCATATCCGTGTACCATATCAATTGCACTGACAGGCTCTGACTTTGACGGTAATCATACCTAATAACAGTTATAATAACATCACTATTATTAGTAACGATCAAAGTAGGAGGATTCTTTTGTAAAAAAAATATAAACTTTATTAAGGAATTTGTAAGGGAAAACTGAAAGTTGAAATTTTAAATTATTTTTGTGACGTATGAAAACGATAAAAAAGTTCTATGCAGTTTTTTTCTTTCCTACTTTTGGATTTTTCTTAGTTACTGGTCTACTTTGATGTTCTTCTGTTCTACATTGATTTTTTTCTAAGACAGACGACCAGCTCTGTTGCCCTTGATAAATAGAAGATTAATTGTGGGACAACATTTGTGTGAACATAAGACGAACTAGTAACTAAAGCGTGATTGCAATAAAACCATATAAATTGCGTGTACTAATAAAAGCGTGACAAGATGTGTGATGCCACAAAGGTTATGTGAGTTGAGTGAGTGTAAGAGGATATCATGAGTATATTGGTTTTCCATCATCATATTATTATCATAAAGGTAAGGCAACAAAAAAATTACAACAAGTGTAATGAAGTGGTAATAGGTTATTTATATTTCCTCCCAAGTTGATAGTTATATGACCCTTTTCTTGTCATGGTTGATAACATCATATCATCATCAGTTGTCAGTTACCAGTTTCCTGTACTTACATGGGTCGTCCATCGTGGTTTGATGAATGCCACCGTTGGCGTAAACTAATAAAACTAGCTGACGTTAGTCAATGAGTCAGTTAGTGAGTCAATAGGTCTGCTATTAATAATAATGAGATTTGTTAAAGGGAAAAAAGTGCATTTAACGTTAGCAATTTTCGATGGACTTCAAATTAGCTACCTTCAGATTGGCAAAAAAGGAATTGTGTGTGTGGGCAATTAGCAAGGTGATGATGACCGCCTGATGCACATCATGTGCGGTGCATACAAAGTTGCTCTGTAAAATAGAACGGAATACCATCAATATCAACGTCATAACGGCAAGCATGAAAATTTAATTTTTTTGAGTATTTCACAATAAATCCGTACATAAATGATGGCGAGTACCCTGGCCCTGCTGTAAGACTGCAGGCCGTCTTGGCAGTTGCCTTCATTTGTCACTGACTCCAAAAATGGACATGTGCACGCTCCAAGACAAGTGAAGGAGCACCATGATCAAATGTCGACGTAAGCGAAAAATGTACATGCAGTACAGCCATTCGTTTCCGACCACCGATATTGATAAAAAGTGAATCGTCCAAGTAGGCATGTACGCAAAGATGAAGTTCAGTTCATGCTAGTTGCGTTTGCAATAATGGCAATGTTGATGATGGTGATGTAGTAAATACCACCTGTCACCTCTTACAAATCTCATACACGCAACTCATATAGTGAAAAGACACGGGGCAAAAATACAAATGAAGACAAATAACTGTATTTGTATTATACCTTGCCATTTTCACTATTACGTATACGTATGCAACGCCTATTCATCCTCCCCCAGAACACTTTTATTATTACTTTACTGTTGTCTTTCTTATACGGTCAGTAACAGATTAGATTACTATCACTTTGAGACAGAAGAGAATAATATGTGATGCTATCACTGTTACGAATGATAAATGAAGCAAATCAAAAGTGTATGTTACGTGTATGTAGATTAGAATTGCAAACACGCTGCTGCACAGCTTGAAGCATGAAAAAATTAACTTTTTGGAAGAGATGGAGAGAGAAACAGAATTTCTATACCTATAATTGGATTTTTAAAAAATAGTGTGGTCGGTTAGGTCAGCGGTTGGCGGTTTAGGTTCAGATCACATCATCACGTACATCTCTGGCATGTTTGTCATTTTTGTGTGGGATGTTTCGCTAAATGAATATCAAATATTACCAAAATAATGTCCACAAAAACAATTGCCTTTATTTTATATATTAATAAAAATCCATTGATGGGTAGGCAGTAGACAGGGACGAATTTGTTGCTGATGGATGGGTATAATGATAGGGTCATACAGTATTGCATATTCCTAGACATCTTATAAATCATTTTCATGTACAGCGAACATTTTCAACAACTAATAATATGAATTTGTCTTTTTTATGGTGCTGGTAATGACAATCTTGTACTATATGATGTGTTGTCGTTGAATATAATAACCCAGTTTAATATGAGAGCCCTCCTGCTCCTAAAATTACAAATGTTGTAACATGGGTCACATTTTGTTACATTTTCCCTCAAAATTACTGTCATTCATCTCCACTGGTGGAGAAGCGTAATCATCATGAGCAAGATTACTGTGATTACATTAGAATCGCATTCGGTTGATTTGTCCACGCAGAATTGCGTCTCGCATTGACTGCTTAGCTCTGCAATCTTCATAAAGCGTAGCAATTTTTTTTTGTAAATTTTGATATCCACACGTAGGTAATCTACTTTCACTTTCGTTTGTTTCTTTTTCTAGTGCATATTAAATATTTAAGTAGGTACATATTTGCACATCCGTTTTGTATTTTTTATTTAATATGCGTATGTTCCTCAGTTGGATTTTGAATTGCATTTTTTTGTGTATCATGCGTAGTATAATAATTTATTGATGTGCTGTGTGGGACTTTATGGGAGGTAAATCAGTATAGGCATACAATATCATTGACAAGAGAGAAAATTGATGCGTTTCAAACATTTTTTCAAGAATTGAATTGTTTGTTGAGATTATTCTGTCAGCAGTGTGTGTGATGTGCAGGTTCTCTCTAGTGAGTATAAAGTAATCATTCACGTATTGCAAATAATGCATATTTTTTATTAAATTTATTACAGTCAACAAATAGGAAAATATTTTATATTATGTAGCTCACCTCATCACGTAAATAAAAAAAGAAACGAGAAATTACTTTGATATCTTATTTTCCTACCAAAGTCTACATAGGATGTAGAGGGATTAGGTATTTGAAATCCAACTTTATATTTTGAATTACCTCCTGAAAAGGTTTTCTCTCTCGTCTTTTGTTACTCTTTTTCTTGGCTTGCTGCTGGGGAGGTCAAACAGTCGTGAGAAAGGCTGTCATCAACAAGGTGCCTTTTATTTTCAAAAAGGAATGCCAACCAAACGATATTATAAGAAACACTTTTTGCATGCATTCGATAGTTTTTCTTGTGAAATTTATAGTAGCACCTTTTATTACTGTATTGAATATTTCGACGTGTTCTTCAAAATATTATCATAAAAAAATAGTTGTGCTACGGATATGAAATGCACTAAATTGTGAAAAGCACTTCATCAATGGCATATTATATTGTTATCATCGTCAATTTCGAAAAGAGTGTTTTGATGTTTTTCTTCATTTCTACTTTCAACAGTTAGCAACAATGCGTTCCTTTTTGTTTTGACGTGCGTTTTAACAGTTTTTTTACGGTCTGCAATCTTTCCTTTTTGTTATCTTCATTTGCATAATGCATTGCATGCGTTCCTTCTCTGCTGCAGTGCTCAATATTATTATGCACTTTTAGAAAAGAATGATAATACACATGAATGATTTTTTAAAAAGTCAATGGACAAATGCAGAGATATGCAAAGGTAGATAATAATGTGTACGTGTGCACGTGTTTAAAAAAGTGCAATAAAAATTAAGATAACAATAAGCAATACTCATCATATAACTTAACGTATTGAGAAAAGGTGTGAAAGGAGGAAAAAACGACCTTTACCTTTTGCAGGATAAACATTGCACATTATTATTGGCAGTCATAAAATCCCTTTTTGTTTGGGTGTCTTTCCTCATTCATTGCCGTAATGTACTTTAACATCTACATATGAATGTTGGGATTGCAAAATTGACAGGTTGACAGGTTTTTTTAAATAATGAAGGTGAAGGTGAAACTTACTTTTTAGACTTGAAGTCTCGTTTTATTATGATGATTTTGTGTTATGCTTATTGATCATTTTCTGAGAAACTAGGGTAAATAAAATTGATTGACTGATTGTGATACACATTCCACATACCAAAAAAGGGAAAACATGTACTGATCCATTTTTATTTAAATGTCTAATTTACTACTTGTCTCTTTTTTATTTTAGACACAGTCAGAAGTCGTGGAAGACGGGTTAGTTCCGGTGACATGACCGAAAATAGCAACAACGCCTGTATCAACAACAACTTTCTCCGTGATCCCACCACAAATAGTAACAGCAATTCCACGGCGGCTCCAACGTCACCGAAAAATCCTGCTAAAACCTTAAGCTCCTCTAGCTGTACTCAGCAACAACAAATGGAGCAACAAACGCAACCGCAAAGAAGATTGATCAAAGCAGATTTAGATGTACTGTATAGTCTAGATACAAGGGTAAGTATTATTGAACCAATAAATTAATTTTTTTTTCATTCGTCAAATAAGGCATGTTGTCTTTTATTGAGTGAGACTGGAATCTTTTTATCAGCGGACTGAATAGAAAGATATGGCAAAGCTTTTCATACAAAATATGCCTTGTAATAATGATGATGGGTATGATGAAACTCTAGGGGATCCTAATAGACTGAATGAGGGCACACGCTGTGCAATTATGGTGTGTATGATGGCCATGATGCCATGCCACATTACTATCTTAGATTAATAGTGCAGCTGGAGAGAAACAAAAAACTACAATATGCTGTCCTATTGCATACTTTATGATGTAGCATCATTATTCGTCACACAACCATCATATAAGATATGGCAAGAACAAGTTTTATGTGCCACATAAATAAAAATCATACCAAGGCCAGTTCGATGAGAATCATCGTTAAAGGTGAATAGATAGGTAGTCTTTATTTTCGTGGGATACATTATATCTTCTTATAAGTAACAGGAAAGAAGCCTGAAGTGAGATTACTAATAAGTAAAAATATGATCTGGATGAAAATCCTGATACGGAGATACAATACACTGCTGGATTTGCCAAACAACACAGACAAAAGTTTTTGCTATCAGTTGGGGTACATTCTACTGAGGGATTTTTAAAATGCCGGAAAATATGGCAGGTATTAGCAGAATTTTCTGGAGAGTTTCCATTACGGAAAAGGAAGGAATTACTATAATCTAGATTGTGTAATATAGTTATATCATTTCATAAAACAACGCAAAATCTCATCTTAAATCACTACTATCTTTCCCGTCCCGTCAGTCGCATTTCATTTTTAGCCATATTATCTACTAGTCATGATTTTGTTGCGTAAAGGGGACCAAGCCATGAGAAGAAGATGAGCTTCTTCATCACCATCATCATGAAACAGCAATTATCCACATTTTTATGAACTTCACGTAAAAACTATTTACTATTGTTTTCTGAGCAAGCTGCGAAATAATAACAGGCAATAAGCAGTGATAAAAACAAGTAGTTGGTTTTTATTACGATTTCAATCTCAAATGGATTCCTCCCTTCCACTTTAGAGCACTATGAAACGCTCAGCAGAGTCATGAAGATGAAAGCAAANTGAGCTTCTTCATCACCATCATCATGAAACAGCAATTATCCACATTTTTATGAACTTCACGTAAAAACTATTTACTATTGTTTTCTGAGCAAGCTGCGAAATAATAACAGGCAATAAGCAATGATAAAAACAAGTAGTTGGTTTTTATTACGATTTCAATCTCAAATGGATTCCTCCCTTCCACTTTAGAGCACTATGAACGCTCAGCAGAGTCATGAAGATGAAAGCAAAAATTTTGTGTGCCTCAACAGGAGTTTAAGCACATTGTTTTATCAAGCATGTCTCCTCCCTCCTCTCTCTCTTGTTCACTTCAAGACAAGTTTCATTTCCCTTTTTCTTCTCAGCGGTAATTCTTTTCCTAATAAAGTCAGCTTTACGGAAAGCACCTGTCTAAACTTTCATTTTGCGCATTTTGGTCGACCAAATCATCAGACATGCAGACATCCCGTCCGACCGTCCGTGTGGTAATGATGGCGATGATTTGAGACTTTTGTGTATCAACAGAAAAATATGTAATACTATCCCAGTAGAGTTTTAGAGCACATCATTATTATCACCAGGCAAAAATGTAAGCTTCTTGTTTGAAACTTTTTTTGAAAGAAGGTTGTTAGTTAGACACTAGACAGACAATACAGTAAATTCCTGTTGTTTGGGCCCTGTTTGTTACTCTTGAAAGTGCGACTTTTAAGAATAAGAAAAAAAAGGATCTCTCCTTCCAAAGAACTTACTTCTTGTTGTTCTTTCCATCTTTTCATTCTCTTGCCATCAAATATTCATCTCGTCATCTAGAATTCAATATTATTAGCAAACTTCCTTGAGGCTGCGTATAGTTTCATCTTCAACAAGAAAAAAACAGATTGGGCTAACGAAATGCATTTTTCATTCAGAGCCATTCATCATCTTCTGTATCATATAGTAAGTAGTTCAACAGAGTTGCATAAAAAAGTAGAGAAGGATGAAATGCACAGAAAACAAAATAATGATGCATTGCAGGCAAACATGCATATATCTTCTGAGTATCCGTCTCCATCATGCCCCTTTATTAACAACAGCGCCTACTTGATTAAACACGGCACTACTACTGCCAGCAACAGAAGCAACATTTCATTTTTACAAACAATAATCTCTTTAAGAATTTTTTTTCTACTATCCTTTTCACCTACACTTGAAACTCAAGTGTGGAATAGATATAGTGGATCCGTTTCGTTAATGCAATTTTGTTTGTTTGCGAGATGCATAATGCATCACACAAAAATATTAAGGAGCAGCAGCAGTCGAGTAGTAGTGGCAGAGTATCATCATGAACAGCAGCAAAAGATTTTTTTGTTCAAAATGAAGAATTAGCGTCTGCCTGTCCAGAGCTCCGTTGTGGGCTTCATACATCATCATCAAGAGGCTCAAAAGTCCACTAGCACTTTACTTAAAGCCATCTTCTTTCTTAGCTCCTGCAAGAAAGCAAAAAATGCTTTGCATGATTAGAAAACGAGTCTATCATCAGTTTTAGTGGGGATTTTTTCCCCTCAAAACGATTTCTCCTTGTATAAAAACTACCTCGTGATTTTCTTCTGCTGATTCTTGGGGATTTTTGCTGGGGGATGATGATAATGATGATGATGCTTTCAAATGTAAACTTTTTGTATCACCATTTCCATCAAAAATATCAAACTTATTTTTTTTGTATTGGTTTTGGTATTTCCTATATACTTGTAAAGATTTGAAGGATTATAATTTACTGCCTCGACTACATCAGAAATCCTTTTTTTGCTCTTGAATCAGCAAAGGCAGTGGCGGCAGTGATCTTGGTGGCAGCTATATAGTGCGGTGGTGATGTGATTTTGATGAGATACAAAAAAATATTATAGTAGCGAAGAAGAAACAATCAACCTTCATTTCTATTTTATGACAGTGTGCAATCCGATGCGTGAATAGTTCACCCAGAGAAGAGATGAAGTTTTGAGAAAAAAATGTGAAGATGATAAGTGTAGATAGATGCGTATTAAAGGAAAGTATAAAATGTAATAAAATTCGTATTATTCTCTATTCAATTTTTTGTGAATAACAAAGCTTTTTAATAATGGCACTTTTTCTGCATGAAAAAATATCACAATTCATGGTCAAGTTTTCTGTGAAGTTTCACAAATTCACACATTCTTTCATCAGTTTCAAATTGAAAATAGCTTTACTTGATTTGATTAAACTTAAATAAATACACCTTTCGATTTTGATCTGCGCTCTATACTTGAGATTTTAATTGCTGGCTGAGCAAGCTCAAAGTAATAATGAGAACCTATATAAGATCAATAATTAAATACTCGTCATTGTCAGTAACCCTGCATGTCCTGTCTACTTCGCTGCATGAATAGGACAAAAGTTGCATATAGATAAGCAAATTAAATTAAAGGATAATATCATCTATAAAACAGTTTTTTTTCTTCAAAGAAATTAGAAAAAGTAGAGATAAAAGTTCATCTTATAAAATGAGTGAAAATGTAATATATGCATGCATCGAGGCTATAATCAAATGCTAATCATTCTTGTAAAACACCTTTGCAGATTTAACTTATATCATTCCTTCTAACCTTCACAAAAAATGCACATACGAGACTCAAACTCAGAACTGATTAGAGAAATAACAAAAATGTAAATTTTTTAGTAGTTTCGTTTGTCCTTCCTTCCTGTCTTGTGCTCACGCATGTAGTTCATCATCCTATGTGCCTCGCTGAGAAGATTACTAAATACCTGCTCCTTTATCATTTTTTCGTATATACAGGCCAGTATGACAATATATCATATATCCACTTGCGCATAATATATCATTTTTAAGATAAAAGGCAAGACACGTAAAAATGTTTTTGCTTGAAAAATACTTGGTTAAAGAAGATGAGCTGCAGCAGTTACAACAACAATGCAATAATTGCATTGTATAAAACTTTTACTTTTCATTTGCATCTTTTTTATTATCTCTCTCTGATACACTATGCTGTTGTTGTGGTGGTGGTGGTGCAATCAAGGGCTTGCAAGAAATAAATTTAAAGAGATTTTTAACAACAACCACCAGCACCGTGATCATCTTGATCAGCTTACCACCAACATCTCAGAGAGCGAGCGAGAAAGAGCAAGTGAAGTGGAGTGCAAGTCATATTTTATATATGATTATCTTTCAAGGTCCCTGTGTGAGTGGATAACAAAACACAACATATAACACACAGGTACATACATATTCACGCACACATTATAATTGTGCTCGTCTTTTTTACTTTTTTTATTATTGCATTGCTGGTGGTATAAGTTGGGAAGACAAGGCACGTTTCATTGTTGCATGATTGCTGTTGTTACGCTTTTGATAGTGTGCGTAAGTTAAGGAGTATATAGTGATAATAAATGGCGTAGAATGGAATGAAATGGGGTGAGCATGAACAATGCAATTCCTTAACCAAACTCATCTTCTTCTTCTCTCCATTTCTTATGTACAAACTGGCAATGACTGTGATGATGATGAAGCTTGTGTAAAGTATTTTCCCTTTGTGTAAGCAAACAGCAATAGGCAACTTTTAACGTTTTTGTTTGGACGAGATTGCATGATTGCATATTATTGTTTGTTGGAACATCGTCAAAAAAAGTATTCTTCACTCTCTTCTGGCTTCATTCCTCATCTTCGACTCTTTTCATCTCTCTCACAGTTATTAGTCGAAGAAGCGACCACGACGAGAAGAGATAACTAATCAGAAAAATGTATACCATTATGCCATACTCCTTTTTTCTACCTAATATTCTTCTCACTGGGACTTGATTAAAAAGAAGGTGGAGGTAGGGTCATAAGGCTGAGTGGTGGTAGTAGTTTATTTATTTTGTTCAAGTAGCAAAAATGCAGTAGAAGCGATAGCGATATTAGTAGTAGTAGTATGTGGTGGAGTGCACATTAAAAAGAAGGCAGAAAAAAAAACTATTTTGTGGTGGTATTTTGGAAATTGACTTATGAGCATATTATGTCCATGACTGTGTACACACGGATCATGTGTAATGTATGATGATGATGGTATGTGTGGTAATATGATGGCTGGTTTATTAGACTCAATAAATAAGGCATAATAAATACCTGTGTGTAACTAACAACAAATATAAGGAAAAGACTCTGGCTGATTCTGTAACAGTAAGTAGGAAATTATGCGCGTTGCGTGTTACAAAATGCATATTTTTTTCTGAGGATGAAGGAAAGAGAGAACTTGCATCATGAATCATCAACAGTAACAACCACCACTTTTTTTACATGGGTTGTTTGTGTGTTTATAATAACTTGCATACTAATGTGGAGAATAACGTAATAGATTCTAAAAGTGGGTTCGTCGTAGTTTTTTAATATTATCATCGTTCCTCTTGAAGAGTATAAAAGCGCAAGCAGTTACGTTGCACTTGTGCATTGTGTACACATTATTATAGGCATAGATCATCAATGTATACATTTTTTCATTATATACGGGATACATACCCGCCTCTTTTTTTACCTTGTCTAAAGATGCTCATCTCACTGATGTTATTAACATTAGCTGGTGTGATGTTAGGAATAAGGTCTTCCGCCCATCTGCATAGATTGCATCTTATTCCTTTTGACGTAATGATGACATGATGAAGATGATGAGCACAACAATAGCTGCATAAGCTATATGCATTGTCGTCCGTTGAGTTTTGCCATTTAAACTCAATGTTAAATCGTAACCGACAAAAATGCATATAGCACGTTCTGATACTAAGCCGACGATATTGTATAAGGGCTCCTTCATTTCTTCGTAGAAAGCAAAAGGCATACATTTTTTGGATTGGATGAAAAATTCGTCCAGGTTCATTTTTTATCACTGTCTCTTCTTTCTGCATGTCGGACAAAGTGGATTTGATTTGGAACTAGTAGCCGAACAAGCTTTTGTTTTTAAAGAGAACATGTCATCCATCCATCTATTATTCATAGTAGGCATATTTCTACACGACACTTCTCTGTGTAGTTTATTAGCTCGCTGCATGATAAGTCATTCATAAAGGTTTGTGTACCTCAACCTGCTCGTCGTTCTCATCTTCTCTCATGTATATTTTACATCTTGTCCTATACACTGTGAGTTACTGTTAGAAGAAGAATTACGATATGTATTTTACTTTCAGTTTCTGGTATTATTATTAGAAATATTTTTATGGGGCTATATAGGTGGGTAAATGCTATTATGTCATAGGAAATGTAAATTTTGTGATGGTTGAACAGTAAAAGAAGATGAATTTCATAGTCAGGACACAAATGATGATCATGATTATCATTATATTATTATGCATACCGATGTCGATACGCTCCACTGACGGTTATTGCACACATATACAAAGAGACAGTTAGTTACAAGATGGTATGCGAGTAATATTTTGGTACCTTTACATCTCTTCTTTACCTTCTTCACAGTTGATGGATTTTTATCATTTCTTTCGTTGTCTTTGGACGGATGACTTATAGTTTTGTTGTTGGCAGTGGCGCTATTATATATTTTGACGGTAGCTGCATACCAGAACACAATATGAAAGCAGTCACAGATATTGCATTAAAAAGCATTTATGATCATTTTTATAGTATCAGAAGGAAAATGACGGCTGACGACGACAATAATGATGGCGATGATATAACATAATGGAACTTTCGCTGTCTACCTGTCGGCGACGTGTGATGTGCATTTGATTTTTTAACGTTGCTTACTTATTACTACTTATTGTGTCAATTTCAGTGCCTAATGGCACGTTACCTTTTCGTAAATGATGCGCGAGAGAAATATTCTTGTAGTGTTGCTGCACCGAACTGTGTCCTTATTTATCGAGTTCAAAGAAATGGAATGTTGAAAAATGACTTTTTCTGATTGCTTTGCAATTGCACATATTTCGCTGGTAGCCTTTACTGCTGGATTTCAATTGTACGTTGCATTTTGCATAGTTAGGCAATCATGATTAGCGAATGAATCCGATGCAATGATAAATAGTGATAATGTGAGGACGACAACAATGATGTGGGTAGTTGCTGATGATATCGATTTTAATTTAGACTTGGTCTTCATCGTCGTCCTCATCAATGCAGCTTATGTACGTATGCATACATGCAGAGCACTAATATGTGAGCTCGATCGTACTCGTTCAATGAATACAAAGGGAGGCAATTTATTTCCAATCTATAAATGTAATTTACCTTATAAAATCTATAAATGCATGCATTGTAATATGCTATTAGAGGAGTCCTCTTGAATGATTGAGGTGGAATGGTTATATAATGAATGGGATGTATGTGAAGGTTTGATGATGATGCGCCAGAAAAAAAAGACTTTCCATCTCATTGGATAAAATATGTTGCGAGATGTAGTGTACGAATCTAACATCGTAAGACCTCGATTTTTTCTTTCCATCCTTCGGCTATTCAAAAGAGGAATGACGATTATTAAACTGCGGTGGTGATCTACAAGATAAATACTTCAGATAGGATTGTTATTGTCATCCATTTTTTTCAAATTCAATTGAACCCGAATAGAATGACGAAGGTATTAAGTCTCAACCAGCCGATCAATATATTTTATCATGTTATGCATAACGCAGCGTAAAATGTCGTTATGCGCGTGTGCATGTGAGTAGCCCTGCCAAATGATAGCCTAAAAATGGACTACCAAACATAATGAACGGATGTCCCATTGTTTGTATTTCAAATTATTGGAGCACGTCAGATCAGTTTAGATATGTTCTGGGATGTGAAATGGAGTGCATATAGAGTGCATCTTTTGCATAATATGTTACAAGCATGTCGAATTATCAATTTCGATGTTGATCACGTTGATGATGAG
>JAHZMV010000792.1:0-20632 GCA_027743765.1 Coecobrya sp. COE2
GGTGAATATATAACAGTAACATTTATCCAGCAGGCGAAGAGCCATTATAAGAAGCCAATGCAGATGATGATACCGGATAACATGAATAGAAGCTTGAATTTTTGGTTATATAAATATTATAGTAGATCTCATGAATGACGATAAATAGAAATGCTCTTAGGTTTCTGTATCGGAAAACTAATGGTACGCATGGATAAAAGTAGCATTGATATGGTTGCATTTACAGAAGAGTGTAAAATTAATACCAACACTACACATCATAATCTACTGTTTCAAAAGTGTGGAGAAATATACATCCATAAATGCAAGCTAAAGGGAAGGAGTTGTTTGTTTGCAGCAATACGCAATGTCATGAACAAAGTCTGTCTCACTGGAAAGGAAAATATCTCCAATGTTTCTACATCTTCTGTACTTCTTTTTTTCCTTTCAAATGCGTGCGATTGCGTATCATCATGGTTTGCTGGATGATATTATATGCTTTTGTTCATGCTTTTCACTTGCATCGGCCGAACCTTGAAGCAAAATGCTGTGAATGTGAATAAGATATAGTTACATAATAAGTCTTCCATGATTTTCTTCAAAGTTTGTTTTGTTTTGATGCGATCCTTATAGCTACGCAGTATATACAACATTGAAGTTCATGGTACAGACTAATATAAAATGATTTGGTAAAAAATGAAATGATCATGATGACGAGGATGATTACTAAAAATACAGAGAAGAGAAAAAAGCACTACTACCAATCTTTTCCCCCATGTAGTTTTACAAGCTTTCCTACTACGACTCAACAACTACTGTTTTAGCTCACTCCCAAAACAGCTTCTAGCTATAGTGCTATCTATCAACATTTCATACGACCGACTACCACAAATGCATACTACCACCACCACCACTGTACAAACTACAATGGTTGTTTGGTGATTGCGAGGTTGATGATGGCTCCATAATAATGTTCCATGAGAAGATGAAACATATATAAAAACTTTTTATGTTATGTGCATGCACTACTTGCTGCAACTCCTACTACTCCAATGCACATGCATGCATTGCTCCGATGATATTACTCTTTGGAATGTGCTGTTTTGGTAGAAGACAAGAATACGGATATAAAAAACCCTCTTGGTTTACTGCGTGTGTGTGTAATGTTTTATTGGCCGTGTAAATATTAAAGTTAAACTGACTGTATTATGTACATATACCGGGTTCTCATTCTCATGTACTACCCAGCAGAACACTCCAAAAAGAAAGAGAGAATCATTAAACCCTTTTTTCCATTCTGGTCGTGCCTGCTTATTCGTTTGACTCACCTGTCTGGTATGAAAGATGGTGTAGTGGTCTCTCTCTAGTCTCAACTACTTTTTTCCCTTCTTATTTTACTACTACTTCACCGTTTTCTGTCAGTTGTGTATTGTGGTTTCGCTATGTGGCTAGTTAAGAAGAACTCATTTACTTGACTAACAATAAGTACACGGACACAAGAAATAAGATTCTCCTTTAGTTTCTGATGATGACGATCTTCAAACCATGAGTTTGTACCCTTTTTTTATTCTGATTACTTTTTGTCTATGTGAGGTTGCATTTTTTGTGTATTGGATATGATGATGAGATGGATGAAGAGTTTTTCGTTAAATATTATTTTTGGAGAGCTCACACAAGGTATTACATTATGTGCATTTTTATGTAAAGATTTTGAACTTCTGTGAGAGCACAAATTATTGTTATGTATATTTTTAGTCGTTAGCTGCTATATATGTATAAATAATATCGTGTGTATAACCTTTTTTATAAGAATGAACTACTCAAGTTAAAACAAGAGAGAAAGATGATGTGAATGAGATGCACCTATGGTACTTTGTCTATTATTGTTATTACTCCGTTCCCATCATGATCATGCATATCATTACTATTACCCACGTAAGTAGAAGCACTTGTGTATAGGAAGTCAACAAAGAATTCCTTCATGTGCCATACGCAAACAAAGTAATTCCGTATAACTTTTGTACATGGAAGAGCAATACACAACAACAAAACGTAGTTGTGCATAATATACAATCTTGCGTATGGCTGTGTTATTTGTGCAGACAATTTTTTTTGTGTGATGAGGAGAGAGAAGCTCTTTACCGATTCATATTTACATTCACCTGATCAATTCTTATATTGCATTGTTCAACGTAAGCAGTGAAGAAGACGTGATGATGAGAGGGGCATACTTATATAGGTATTCTTGTACCTGTTTTTGTTACCTGTTCATTTGGGGAACATTTTGGTAGTAATATAGTATACCCTCTTATTCATCATCACCGTGCAAAGCTGTGTGATGATGGTTTGTGGTGAGCCTATATAAAATAATATAGAGAATGCAGGTAAACAATTGCATGGCATGGGTATTCATGGTGTTGGTGTAGTAGTTGTTGTGATGTTCATGTCGCAGCTTAATATGCACTCACCTTTTTTACCTGAACACTTACACAGCTGCGGCTCATTCCTGTTGGTGGCAGGCACAGAGAAAAGACGTTCCGTCTGTTGTGAGTCGTTCGTTCATGCAAGTTCAGTTTACTACTCGATCGGTTGGTTTTGATCGGCAAGTTTTTTTTCAGCGAAAAATCGTTGTGTAATACCAACAATATCTTGAATATATGATGAATACATATCTTTAGATCACAAAGAATTAGAACAACTCATTAAAATAGGTTAATAGTGCCGTACATCACATCCGTGAGCAGCAAGATGTGATGGGGTGTACACATATTTTTGTAAACGTGAACTCACATAACATGCTTACTTAAGCTGCCTAAATGGTTCAGCCTCTCACGCTAACGCGTGACCCCTTTCATATTGTTTTTAGTTTTTGTGGAAACTATTCAGTCCATTTAGAAAGAACCAAGAATGCACAAAGCATTAAGAATGGACATACTTAAGCTGCCTAAATGGTTCAGCCTCTCACGCTAACGCGTGACCCCTTTCATATTGTTTTTAGTTTTTGTGGAAACTATTCAGTCCATTTAGAAAGAACCAAGAATGCGCAAAACATTAAGAATGGACTTATTTGGAATTCGACAATTGCCTAATCAAAGAAATGTATTATAAGAAAAGTGACTCCATATTATATATACACACGTCTCAAGTTATAAAATGCCTTTTCCGTGCAAGCAAAAATATAGATTATGTTGTGTAGGCATTTGTGCGGCTTAAAGTTTAGAACTGTATCAAATGGTCCGTGTAAAATTACTATTGTTCTCGCCTGCTCCTCCAGTCAGACTTGCATGTTTCGCTATATCAGCGGCAGCATCTCTACTCGACTTTGGCGTTACGTCACATAACACATTATGTCGTCGCTACAATTACTGCAACAAACTTACTACTTCTGACTGAGAGATGCCATTAATGCTGATGTTACTTTTGTGAACTTAATGTGCAATACCGTTGTTCCGTCTCGTCGCCTGCTTGTTCGTTATTTTACAGCTGAGTCAGGTCTACCTGAATGCTGACTCCCAGGCGCGTTGCAGATTTATTGATTCCGTGTTCCTTTACCTTGACATTCCAGGAAAAAGAAATTCTAAAAATACAACTATGTAATTACTTAAAAGTTTGTCGGTTAAACGGTTATACTTACACGGATTGCATGCACAGCTAGTGGACTATGCATTGTGTTACTCAAGTAATCCATTATGTATGATTTTGTGTGAAACCGAAACTTTCAAAAGTTAAATAAATAAACTTTTATATAAGCATGAAAATACTCATATGGGAATCAATTTCCAGAATCCAGATTGCTGAGAACAAAAACAATTTGTTAGCGAAATAAGAGTAAATAGTGGGTTCTAGTAGCTTGCATGGATTGGTGAAATAGTGCTAGCGAAAATGACATGTACTCGCGCGTAGAAAACGTGTCCAAGAGCAGAAATGCTTAGATAAATTTTACGAGGAAGAATAGTCATTTGTTCTTCACCAATTTAAAGTATGGTAAGGAAAAAATTGTTAATTGGAGCACAATCATATTACTGCTCCAATTGCAATTTTTGATGAGCGTGTTTTTTAGACGAAAAACGTCATCAAAAGCAAACCCATAACATTGGGGTATCTTGTGCGCAGCAGTAGTATACCTAACTAAAGACGATTACAAAAACAAGTGTAAAATTTTCATTGATGAATGAAGAACAGGTCGCTATAAACGTCAGTGCTCTGATTTGTGGTGACAGTTTGCAGGTGTCGATGAATTCTCATTAAAAAAATTATACCTACTTCAGTTTAGCAATATCTATACCTCAAGAGGCATATATGACTGATGAAATTGTGAATTTTAAACAGACATCGAATTTCCAGTTGTGTGTTTATTACCGTCTGATAAGAATGTGAAACTTGACTACATATTCTATGCACTCGTAAACTATGAACTTTCATGTTAATAGTAAGAAGGGAAACTTTTAGGTTTGACAGAAGTGAACAAAATAACTTTATATACATAGTAGTGTTTTGTGAATAAAAAAAGGTGCAGCTGCGCTGGAGAAGGAACACCGGGACATGAAATAAAACGGAGAACAATAAGCAATAAAAAATTGCTTAAGGTATTGAGAAAAACACTGATTTTAATTGCTTTTCTATATAACACATACACATACTTTCATAGCTTTCTGTTCTTAATAGCTTAAACCCATCAAAACTTTTGAGTGCATTGTCACTTTTCAAAATATACAAATATTTTGTATGATTTGATTTAAAATTGTATTCTTGATTAGCTACATTATATATGCCATCAAGGTTATAGTACATGCTTGTAGTTGATTAAAACCAGTTTCTTATCTTTTGAAAATGCAAAAATTTCCTTTCTCCAAAGTCCAGAGTACAACAATAAATAACCAAGCGTGTAATTTCTCGGATTTAATGAAGTAATTAAAACTATAAAAAAAATCTGTAATGATTTCTTATGAACATTTTGAATAGAGACCGGCACAGGTGTTGAGTTTCATGTACTCATTTTGACATTATTCCCGGTTACTGACGGACAGAAAAATGTACAACCACACGTTAAGTTGACAATAAGGAAGTGTTTTTGTACACAGAGATAAGTTTGATGACTTTCGCTAAAACTGAGCTTCAAATTGAGTTCGATACTAACTAGAGGGGATTTCTTGTTGGCTTGTATCCTGATTTTGCATAATCATAGCCACAGATTTTCTGAGGTTTGTGGATGTATTATCATTGTTTGTTGAAGTCATCAATGGCCAAAATGTTCAACCTCGTTCATTAGGCATGGTGCGCCGCATAGAATACGCCAACAGCGTAAAAAAATGCTTAATGTAGCTGATGGGCGATGACATGCGGTAAATAAGAATGCAGTTTTTTTTCTTTGTTGCGTTTGCATTGATTTGTGTATACTTGTGGATGCACATTCTGTCATGGGTATATTGGGAAAATATTGAAAATGAAACCATAGTCGATAAACCGTGTCTCCTATTGAATCTTACATTTTTATATTTACACGTAAACAAAAAAAGAATGGTAGATGCCTTGAAGCGTTCAGCAATGGTTTTGCTTGTTTTCTGGGTTGGTTTTCTTTGTGGTTTCCTTTCAAAATGGATGTATTATTGTATTGCAAAGGGATAATAAAATAGGGTTTTATGAAATCGAAATCTTATGCGTTAGTCTGCCATTTTGAATATGGCCAAGTGAATTTCTGCTTGTTTATATTTACCTACTTAGGATGTTATTTTATCGCTATGCCGCATTGTCGTGAATAATAGATATATCCTGTGTGTGTTCTATGTTTGCACAAATGTCCACTTTCCGCTTCACTTAGCTAAAAGTGTATCGTTTTCAATTCCAATTCCAATTGTACATTATACATTATGCGTGGGTGTTACTGTATATAAAACCAACCTGTTATGAATGAATGAATGAAAAAATCAAACTGCCTTTTCGTGCAGTACGTACAAAGGAGGAGACATTTACCATAAACTTGAGAAATAGACCTTTATACAATAATGGCCGATAGGGAAAAACGATCCATTACTGTGGATTACACTAGGGCAAAAAGGAAAAACCATTTTTATGAATGGGCTATTATTATTGTGGAAGAGAGGAAAGACTGGGTCAGTTTACAATTTTACATGGATGTAGTTGATTTGATAAGACATCAACATCATCAGCCTTCTGTTGATACTTATGTATTCAGTTTCATTTAATTCATTGAAAAGGATGACACTTGCTGCTACTGATTCTGGACGATGTACGATTGTTTGCATGCAACTGTTTTGTGTAGTAAGTGGATTGGGTTGTTCTATTAAAAGCTACGTAAGCCAACGTAAAATAAATTGGTTTGGATTTTTCTCCTAAAGGAATAAACTTGTTGTCCTCCGTCGACACGTTACGTTCTTTCAGGTTTTTGAAATTACATACGTCTATTTTGATCATCCTTCCTTTCAAGCCATGTGTGTGACATCCAACGACAATTCTATTGAAGCGTGAAAGTGGTGTACACCACCAAAACACAAATATTCAATTTATCTGACGAACTTGAGCTGCAAGATTCATTCATCAAAATCATCATGGTTCATTCATTTTTCATCTAAAGGTCGAGAGGAGGAAATTTAAAAATTGGACAAGAATGGAAGCAGGTCCATTAAAATTGAGAAAGTCCAGTCTATTAAAGGAAGATTGAATTGATGAAGTAATACATGTAAAGTCAGTCAAGATTATAAATACTTCAGTATTATATTTACATACATGGTATCCTTATTCAAACTTGAACGTGTTTCCTTGCGCTGTCGTCCTGTGAAATGCTTAGTGCCATTGTTAATTGTCACAAGTGTTGCAAGTTACGCTGGCTTGTGGCACCAGCACTGCACAGTTTCTGTGGATGTAGTAAGTTTACAATAGTTTGTCATTTCCTGTGTGATTTTGATGAATGAGGTGATGAGGATGAGATTGGAGTGGGATTATGATTACCATGTTGACTTGTCGCCTGCCTTCAACTCTCAACGCGCATAAATGACACCATTATTGCTTTGTAATCTTTGCAAGAATCCACATGAAGCCAATGAGAAAAGCCACCCGAAGGAGAGAAAAAATTACCAGCATGTCATGTTTTCATACGGATTAAGCAACTTATATACCAACATAGCCTAAATAATTTTCATATTACATCTAAATGTACTTGACCCTATCGAAATTAGTGAATTCTATCTTTCCTATTATCTATTATATTAATACGTTCGAACTGTATAATGGAAAGTGTCAGTTTCATGCTTTTCAAATTTACACGATTTAATAATGAGCTGACCATCATCGATCTTACACCCAAAAATTCATCAATTTTAAATTATTTCAGCTTATAAGACTTCCTTTTTAAAATTGCATTTTTCCCTTGAAATGCCACCATACACAAAGATGGTGAATTGGTGATGCAGTTAGTGTCAGAAAATGCAACACGATGTTACTTCACGATGTCATTGCCTTATACAATCTGAGTATTTGGTCAGGTCAGGTGAAATCACGTTTATTTTGTTATGCTTTCCTAAAGGAGAAAAAAAAAGAAATATCTTGGTGAAGCAAGGTGAATAAGCGTTTAACGCATCATGTGTCAATTAAAACTGTGGAATTTACGATATGAGATCTCAGTTCATTTTTTCAAGACTCGTCGATAAAAATTTCCTATGCTATCTGTTGTACTGCTATTATTAACTAAGCAATTCTACATGCCTAACGTTTATGAAATGTAACCCCAAATTCTTATTATTACTGTTTCAAGATGTTTGGCAATAATATTTACAATGTCCTCGCCACCCATTTCATCATTGTTATTGTATCTCCGTTTCAAATACGGCAAAACAAACAAATTGTTAAGAAGAAGTTGAATACAGCAGCAGAAGATACTTCTTTCTGACTGACAAGCGTGTAAGAAGAAGAAGAAGGAAAAGAAGAAAAGGTCCTTGCACCAGATTTCATTCCTCTGGTTGATAAATTGGTGTGTATATAAATAAAACATGAGAATCAGTGTTGTTTTTTCAACTGAACCAGCTCTGGTTTTGTTCTCGCATCAAAACCAAGTGAGAAGACCTTGTCAATTATTATTCTTTCAAACAAACCATACTGCCATACATTTCGTGTTTCTTTGGTTTATGGGATGTCAGTTATACTTATTGTAAAAAATAGAAAAATAGAAAGAGTCGTGTGAATGAATGGTGAAAATTTCTAAACTTAGGTATAAATATGAATAAATGTATGTAATAACAACGTATAAAACGCGAGATGTTATGAGATTTTGGTCAGTTTTGCAATGGCAAAAATGGCAATTATAATACAGACCTCATATATGTAACAATCACTTGAGAAGAAAAGAGAAGGAGAATTTGCACATTATCAAACCACACAGGTGCAGTCATGCTATTATCACCAAATCATGTAAGAGAGATCTGATAAATGGGTAATTGCTATAATCACACAATAGTGTGATGTACCTAAAATATCTTGCTTGAATGAAATCATGTTACGATTACCTGAATGCGATCAGAGACATTGTTACTGTTCTTATCATCAATTTAAATGACTGTTTTATAATAAATAAAAAACAAAAAAAGCAATATTCGGTTTGAAATTTACTTTATGATGAGCGAAAAGTTCAGATAACTGTAATACAGAACATGATAATGGTGATTACTAACGCGAAAAACTACACCCCTTTCAAAGTATCGAAACAAATTATTACGAATCGATTTTTTCTTCTTTTGTCAGCATCACAGTGGTAATATTTAAGTATGGTGAACATAAGCATTGACGTGATTTTTAATATCACAATCTTTTTAAAGATGAAGAAACGATTGAATGAATATCACTCTCAATTTTCTTCAGTTTTTCTTGGTCATTTATTTTATGATTACTATCCGGCCCCTTCTGGTTCTTCTTGATCATGCATTACATACCCTTACATCATCATTATCGCTTCGTTTTGTTTATACACACAATTTAGATAACAATGAATACTGCGGTTTGTCATTGTATTTCTTCTGACACAACACAGTGCTTTCCCTTTTTTCTTGGAATTTTCGCTTTGCAATATTGCGTTATAAACATCCGTATAAAATTAATGACGCCTACAAATAAAGCTAACACGCAATCTTAAATTAAGGCAAAATCGGAAATTGTTTAAGTTTATAAATGGAGCTCGATGATCCCAAGGATTGATAACCATCATCTCATAGCGAAATCATTCAAGGCAGACTATAATATCCGTTTCTTGAAATATCTCTGCAATCAGAAATGCTTGTTTGTGTCTTGTGTGTGTGGGGGTTAAAAGGAGAGCAGGAAAAGAGGAAAAGACAATAAAAAGATGTGCAGACAACAAAGAACACCTTGTTCTTTACACATTTATTATTATTGTACTCATAAATAAATTGTAATATGCAATCGTCTGCAAGAAAAGCAAAAGTGATCCAGTTTTAAATTGCTACTTTTGTGCTTTTAAAAGTAAAAGTTAATTTTAAGTTGAGAAGATATATAGAAAAGACACTCGATATGGAATGTATTTCTCTATATGATTATTTTGCCTTGTAGTAGATAAAGCCATAAAGGAGCAATGTACATTTCGCAGGAATNTTTAAAAGTAAAAGTTAATTTTAAGCTGAGAAGATATATAGAAAAGACACTCGATATGGAATGTATTTCTCTATATGATTATTTTGCCTTGTAGTAGATAAAGCCATAAAGGAGCAATGTACATTTCGCAGGAATGAAAGAATAATGGATTGGTTGTTTTGTGATGAATAAAATGACTGTAACGACTGTTATCTCCCCAAGTAAAAGTAGGCACATAGTGTAGACAAGCCATAGTCATTTAGAAGGTCGGTCATTATAACTGAATACGTAATGAAATGGCAAATAACGCAATAATTTTTCAACTAGTACATCTTGATTTTTTTCTGCACTAATCACAGTGTTACGCGCGAGGAATTTTTACAGGTATACGACTGTAAATGGAAGTTTTCTTATATATTGTCTATACCTATCTCAATACTACGAGAAGGAAAAGATTTGTGAGTCAATTGATTGATGAGTCTGTTCATGCGTATTTAAATGAGCTATTTGAAAGGTCTTTGGGTTTGGTGTTGTTTCTCACACATTTTTCTATTGATCTGTCTGTGTGCATACCTATAAAAGAAAAAAATGCCGTCTGTCGACTGCCGTTTTCATTTTAATGTCTTGTGCCTCCTACCGTCGTGAATGACTGTTGTCACCAGTAGTAAACTATCCACACATTTTACATTTACATTAAGAATGAATAGAATTCTTCTTTTGACATTGGGTAAAATTACAAAAACACAGCCTATTCATATATGGGAGCGCAGCGCACTTTTTCCATATGTGACTCCCATCTGTTAATGAAGCTCATCAATTTACAATTGACATTTAGGAGGTGTAGCCTTGTCTCGAATAAATTTACATTATTGATTTTTTTATGTGATGAGGATAAAAACGAAATTGATTTAATTGGAGATACAACGATATAATCAAAAATTTCAAAGGAGAGAAAAATCAGCGAGCTATTGCAATTGAGACCAATTGATTTATATTCCAAAATTTGCATATCATATTCGAAAGTGCAAGTGAGCAAAAGTAAAGTTACCTACCTACATCTGTCAATATGCAACCTACAACCGCAAGGAAGAAGGAACAAAATCAAGTTTTAAAAATGCAAAACCACACACACACGCAGGCAGACACGGTGGTTGTATGGTAGCAGCAAAAAAAAGGTTTTTATATAAAATGCTGAATTGCAGATTTTTATAAAGATAAGTATCAATTTACCAAAATTACATGTGCGTAGGTACAGGTATGCATACAGATCCATCTATAAAATAATACAAAATAAAATGGAGTCTCACGACTTCATTTCGTTTTCATTGAAAAATGAAAATGAATGACTACGTGCGAAAGTTTAACAAACATCGTGTTTAATATTAAAGATTAACATTTTATACTCAAGAGAGAAAAATAATACCATACCTGTAGAATGATTATAATAGGAGCTGGTACGCGTTTCTGAATTTTTATGAGTGTCAGTAACTATAAAGGATAGTGACAACTGACAGAATGTTAAGAAAAGGATGATATTCGATTATCAAATTATCATCATCTTATCGTATTATATGATCAATATTATAGATTTCAAATCTTTCTATAAAAATATACATACGCGTATGACCAGTCTTTGTTCATTCAAGCCGCATATTATATACCTATGCACAGTATGCACAGAAATTGCTACAGACAGCGGCAACATCCATAGAACTTTTTCCCTTATGACCTGGTAGCCTGTTTGACCCAAGTGCATTGTATCTCTACACACAGTAGTTAACCTGTAGCAAAGACCTTGCCTCAAGTCATTTAAAAAGTTGATGGAAATAATAATAATAACAATCGTCATCGTCCTAAGTAATAATCAGTAAAGAAAAGTTTTCCCCTTTTCAGTTTTATAACTAGCTATAACCAAACCATTTTTATATAAGTGAGTGTTTAAGAAGAAACTGGCTATTCATTTACTGGTTTTTGTTCTCTTATTGTCTATTTATTAAACTGTCGATTTCAATTTTGAAGTTTTAAGTCTAGACTTATCGACTTTCCTCTATATCGCCATTCATAAATTTATAGAAAAAGGTTCAATAAATGAGCTAACATTATACCACATAGAAGAAATCAAGAGAGATATTATTATTAGTCATTCTCACTTTCTTTTGGGATTATGAGAATGATCAAAGGAAACTGTACATATGAGTTGGTATTGGTAATGGTGAGTAAATTGTGTAAATGACAAGGATAATGATTGCTTTTCTTAGCGGCAATTACTAGCTTTTGTCTATATATCGGAATTGATATAAAATACCTTTTACCTTTTAAGGACCACAGACGTGAAAGATGAATTTATGAGACAGAGGGCCAATTTCAATATAAATATTGGTATTAATTTCTCGAAATGGTAAACAAAAAGGTGTCCCTCAGTAAACGTTTACTTTGTAACTTATTTAGGTATGCACCTGTTTTTTAAATTAAAATGTGATTCGGCACATAATAATTTAGCTTCCTTTCGTAAGTTCAGCCATTGATGACGATAAAGAACCTTTGAGAATTTCCTTTAAAAAAAGTTTCTTCAAAAGTATTTCTATCAGTCTATTATAGCCCATATGCACAGCGCATACATTTCTAACTTTATTGTAGCAAGCTTCATTGATAAAAAGTGATACATCATTTATAGTGTTTGTTTTCACTCCATTCTGGTAAAATAACATATCAGCTATCAAACATCATCTCCTCTAATCATTCTAGTCTTTTCACTGCCGGCTACTATGTATATGTATAGTAAAGTAATAATGAGCAAGTTGCTCAAAGAAGGCATTTCTCATCTCTTGTCGTCATCATGTGCTCAAGCTGAATATGAAATGAGGGCAAGATGATTGGCACAAGTCAATTATCTTTTTCTTTTGCTAACTACATTTTCGTTGAGCAAGTTCAAGGGTAACTTGCAACAATAAAATTGTTATTGTGTGTACGATTAGTGCATAGAACATTTATAGAATGGAAGCAATTTGCTATTTCTCAGTAATCACAATCAGTAGAGAGGTATTAGTCTATTCAACGTGCTTTATATTCCTCTGTATCTTTTTCTTTTGTTGTGGTTTGTGTAGTGTAAGAAATTTCTTCCTGATTTCATTTCATTTTTGTCATGCACTGCATTTTCACATATTTTTAATAAAAAACCAAGACCTGAGCGTTTATAATGGAAAAATTATTTATTCATTCCATTATTTTGCACAAGGTTTGGTTTACACGATATGGCAATAATAATCTTTGGCTTTGAGATGGGATGGATATGATATATCAAGCTTGACGGATGGACTTTGCTTCTGGCTGACCTTTACCAAAAATGAAAATTTTTAAAAAGAAACTGTTGATATTGTTTTGCATTTTTTGATGTGTGATATGTTTGATCTGTTGGACTTTTTTCTTCCTTTTCATTTTTTTGTCCGTTGACAACTTCATGTCAAGGATGAATGAAGATCAGTGAAAAAGTCAGCTTGACATTTCAACTCACTTTCTTCAATATGTCTCAGTTTTACGCATTTGCTCAGCTCATAAATTATTTGTTCACGGGAGATTCCACATTATCATAATATTACAAAGGTCAAAGTTATGAATAATTGAGTTAATTGAGGTTAAAAAAATTTCTTAAATTTTGAGAACAAAAAGATTTTATTGAATTGCAATAAAACTGAAAAATATAATATGCTAAAAATCAACTTAATCTGCATTTGAAAAGGAAAAAGTAACAGCTTAAAATTTATCACTGTAATTCTTAAAGTACCGTACCGACAAGGCGGTTATTAAAAAATGGGTGAGCTAAAGTTGCATGGAAAGTTGCAAGAAAAGCTACAGCTAAAGTGTAAACATCAAAATAATAAATCCTGTTTAATTTCTGTTAATTTGCTTTCTTTTATGAACCTGACACATTTAATATGATTTCTTGCACAAAGTCCACCATATTTCTTGTCTCTCATCTCTCATATTCCATTACAATAAGATTCGCTCAAAATTGTAGAAATTAATTATTATTTCTGCTCTAACAATGAATGAGGAAATTGAATATGATGTTATTTCATTACCAACCCACCACAAAGTCAATGTCAGCAAATGGCAATGCGTTTGCATTGGTTGATCACATTTAAACAAGATTTACTGCATGCAAAATTAGGCAATTAGCAACTTATTCTCTCTATGAAAATCTACTTAGTATGCTAAAGGTTTATTCAAAACGAAAAAACAGTCATTAAATTCACAAGTTTTACTCTTAATGAGATTTGCACAGGTGTCTCTGCATAATATCACACGCGCAGACTGAAAAATACATTTCCTGTCTTTCAATTTAGTTTGTCTTTTATATTAGATTTAATTTTTAAGCATTTTTGCTTGTCCAACTAATAGACTAAGAGATTTACATTGATTTTGACTTTGACCCGCTTCGCAATAAAACAGCAAGCCGCACCCTGCCAATCAAGAAAAGCTCGGTAGATACACTTATGGCGTGTGATGGCGTTAAGAGCCTTTTCATGAATCGAAAGAATTTTGACAATGACAGTGTAAACAAAATTTTGAATTTACAACAACAATAGAAGTTGGAAACAATGTAGTAAGTGCTTATTATCATATATAGTAATTCAAGCATTATGACTCTTTGATTGCATGCTTTTTCATCTTTTATTAGATACAAAAATGTG
This sequence comes from Coecobrya sp. COE2, assembly GCA_027743765.1. Taxonomy (NCBI): domain Eukaryota; kingdom Metazoa; phylum Arthropoda; class Collembola; order Entomobryomorpha; family Entomobryidae; genus Coecobrya; species Coecobrya sp. COE2. Next base: position 14,262 of record JAHZMV010000792.1, read on the forward strand.
TACACATACACGTGACGAGCACTGAAGAAAACGACAGATCTTGAGTGCTTTTCTTATTACAGCTTGAGACTTTCTTCTTACTAGTAGACCGACATTCTAAATAGTCATAGAAACAATTTCATTGTATGAATGTTTGCCTATAAAAACAATAACTCTTTGTACATCATAACACATTGCGTCATAATAACTAATAACTGACATGCTTCAGGTTGCATTAAAAGAACAAGAAAGTATATATAGATATAGATATACAAAACCAAATCGTGTTTTTATGTCTGTTGTTTGGGGCTGTGAGACTCAAAATAATTCGATAAAATTGCCGTCGCCATATCCTTTTGATGATATTAGGTCATTATTATCAAAAAGCCGTGAAGAAGTTCCCTCAAGAAACAAAATATGGGTAGTAAACACAACGACCAGCCAAGAAGAGGGGGAGAAATGGAACCTGAAGGAATAGAAAGATGATATTACAAGTTGCTTGCATTCCACTTTAATACTCTAAAATCTAACATTTTATACGTTCATTTGACAATGATGTTTGTGGTGAAGCTCTAAAAAGGATGCAGTTAGAGGTGATGGAGACACTGTAGAAGGTAGTTATAGTAGGACTGATGCTTTTCTGAAATGAATATTTGCCGTATTCATTCATGAAAGAATGCTGCTCAACAAGCTAAAAGCTAAGTAATTCTGTAATATATTCAAAGAAAAAAAGGGCTCTCCCCTTTTTCTTTTACATTAAATACCCAACTCATACTACAACCGCACAAGTACAAGAATTATCATTCGCTTCTGGCTAAATCATCTTGAAATGTTTATCCTATTGTTTAGCTTTATTAACAGAAGGACATAGAACTCATCATTTTTTCCACTAATGCACATAGACATGCAGTGGTAATAAAATTACACCTTATAGTAGGACATCATGTGTGTGCAGTTGTTATGTTCCATCTTTTAATTCGATGCGATGTCATGTTTTTTACTTGTTGAAATTAAGATGGATAAAAGAAACCGCGGTGCATGCGCTTACATGCGTTTTTCTAAAAATGATGTTTTCATGTTTTATAAAGCATTGCTGCTGCAAGTATAACGCGATATGGGAGTCTGACCTGGAAATGTCCGGTATTTTTCAAGGCTATTTCCACACACGCACTTTCTTACCCTTGTATCGAAATAACAATAATAATAAGCAATTGCGCATTATAAAAGAAACGAGAGCCATTTTGTATACAGCAAGTGATCAATTCAAATGATTATGGTAATGATATTTTCATGGCGCTGCGCTGTTGTGTACGCTTTGGAAACATACTTCGAACAAATCTCTCTCTCATTGTCTCATGCTTTTCATGAGTGAAAGGTTCACGGTGCCGAGGCGACGTTTGTTGGTAGTAGGAGTCAGGAATCGAGACAGAAGCACGTAAAACTAGAAGTGTAGTGTGGAGTATGAATATGTAGACCAACCCTTTTCTGTTTTTCTCATGATATCCAAACCTTGACAAGAGACAAAGACTGGTTGGCATTAATGTTATGGATATGATATCATGAACAGAAAAAGTCATGTACCGGTGAGGGTAAAACTCATTTCATGATTAACGATAAACTAGGCGGACTGATGGCAGGTTGTTAGCCACCTATTATGGTTATTACTATTGCTGCTTCTACGTATATAACTACTAAACAATAATATGTATAATGTCTGTAGGGGTTTTTAATAATAGTAAAAACTGAGCAAGGCACAACGAGGAAGGTAATGGTAAAATGAAATGACGTACTTCCTGCTTTGTCTTAAGGTAATATGCATGTAAAATCCAAGAGAGTGGAATTTTTGTATATGAGAAAAAGCAAACATGAGAGAATTAATAATACATTGTGTTGTTGTGTTTGGTTTTGTGCAGGGCAAATATTCATAAAAGTGTCCAGAGAGCCGGTGGTGGTAAAACTACTTTTATAGTAATATCAAGGATATTTAATTAGTATTTTGACGTGGATAAATTCGTTCTTAGTAAAGACAATAGATAAACAGAAAGAAAAAAATGTAGCTTGGGTGAGAACCAGCAAACACTTCAAAGAAAGCTGAATAATGGAGCACTTTAATAAACTTGCTCGTATGTAGCATAATTAAATTCATGTACTACTTTACCTGAAATTAACCGATTGGATAACATGCATATATAATGAAAAGAACTATTGACCTGCGAAATAATATGCAGAGTAAGATGAAAAAATATCTTCGTGATGTTTTCTATCATGCATACTCTTCTTCCATTAAATATTCCATGCAATATCCATTTTGGCCTGTGTACGTTCACAAAACTCGCTCACAATATTTTCTGCAAGGCATACTGTAAACATACCAAAGATGCTTGTCAGAATAGCTCTGATTGAAAGCAAGTAAAAAGTGATATTTTACTACCATACCACAGCCGTCATCATCGTCTCATGTTTGCTAGTTTTTTTCCTTTGCACTTTCGTTATTTTTATGTAAAAGATCTGTACGTTTATGTAGTAAGTAAGAGTAAGTATGCAAAAGTAGAAAAGCCGGAATCGCTTGAGAAAAAAAGAAAACGTGTGAATACTTCATTTTCCGTACTTGACTGCTCACTTCTTTTTTATCTGCCGTACTCCAGACCATACTGCAAATGCCATAAGAAAATATTGCTCTTGGTATTGCATACGCGTAAAGAATCTGTTAACGCTGTAAGCAAAAAAGTGGAATAAAAAATAACAAACCTTGCAACATAACCGGCAACGGTGATGTCTTGACTTTTAGGTAGTACATTGGATATACATTTTAAGTAATAGGAAAAATCAGGCCTTATTTTATACCAGTCCGTGGTATTGCATGACAGACAGGCATGGTTTATTCAGATTTTGTTCAGGCACTTCCTCAGCTGTGCCAGGAGATTATTCTTTTTTTTTCAGGAGAAGAGAGACGGTTGTTCTGCCACAAGCGTTTTTACTACCCCCGCATGCCTAGAGAATATCCCTGTGGCATGCAAATTGCAAATATCAAGATAAAAATTTATGCTATCACCAGGAATCCTGATCAATGTTAGGGCTAGGGCTAGACAAGCTGAAGCCTAGTTGATTGTGAGAATATAAGTGAACCAGCTGCAAAAAAACAGCGTGTTTGTTGCTGATACTACAACAAAACGACTGATTGAAAGATATCAAAAGGGTTATAAATACAAGTTTTCCTGAAAGCATGCATATAAGAAAGAAATTGCTTGGCAGATTATATACCTTATAAAGCACTTGTTTCTGATAAAATTTGGCTTATACTTTTGTACTCAGTAGACTTGCATATTCTACCAGACAATTCGATAACCATTTTCATTCCAGTAGTATTAATAACCCTCAAGGGGTATAACAACATACATAACATATCGAGCTATGCCGGTTTTCATCTTATAGTTTACCAAATTATATAAAACAAATTAAGGCTAGGTGTATGGTAAAAGCACACATTGATATATTCGATTGCGTACGAAATAAACGGATGTGTGGGGCATTCTGACGTTATTTATTGTGCACGGCTGTGCTTTTTTCGACTACCGCAACGCACACAAATCTACACATAATTGATCTCCCTCCATGTGTAGCAAATCTAAGTGTCAGAGACCTTTCCCATGTTCATTTTTGCTTCATCGTGACAGCTGGCTTATTTAACGATGATTAGATACTGGATTATCGTGTATATTGTATTCAAATTCCAATGGTGGCCGTGATATCATTATATCATGCGCTCGTTGTTGCAGGGCTTTCCACTTCCTCAAGTTTACTCCTGTAGTGGCCATTATTGGCAAAACATTTGACAGTTACGCAGTGTCATTCATTAGACTAAACCCTGATTCAGTTTAGTCTGCCGATTACAAAATAAGCAAGGAAGTGCGTGAAACTGTTTATTGATGAACTCATAATAAGATTGCATGGGAGTTGCTCACAATTGATATATAGATTGTCAAAACTTGTGTACCTATGATGCTGGCTATTGCAACGTTTAGGGAAGGAATGTCAACCCATTCATGTCACATATTAGCGCTGGGTTGATGGACAACTACATAAAAAATGACGTAGTTCTCAATGACAAAATGAAGAATGTAAATATAAATTGAGGATGGGGCTATGTAACTAACGGGAAGTACAGAAATAAAATAGGTATAGGTACATATAGACCGAAACCTAAATATGAGTTTAAGCAACATCAACGATATTACACCTTATGTGCGTGTGCGGCATGGCATGTTCTAACTAACGACGAGTGTGTTAGAAACATAATTACAGAATGTTGACAACACCACAACAAATGTTGAGTTCTATTTGCGGCTAATTGAAATGAATGTAATTTGCATTTTTGGCTCATTTTAAATTCTAAAGGTTGTATTTTAGGTATTTTATGAAAGAGACTCTTTTTTGATGTACTTGGGATAAATGTCGACATGAATTCACTTTGCCAAAAATACGCGCACGCAAGAACCATTTTTTAGACAGCATAATGCTATCAGGTAGATGTACAGAAATGAAACTTAAAGCAACTTTGTTTAAACACATGAGTGAGGAGCAAGCATGCGATTCATCCATCTCTTAGTTTCAGCACAAATTGTCGTTAACATCATTTTGTTATGTCACACCACTCACACCTGAAAATGTTGTCGTTAGAACAAGGTAATGTTTCAGAGGATAGTCAATCTGATTGTCTGTTTATTTGCATGTAAAATCATTAATTTTTCAAAGTGTCACCAGCACTTGCAAAACAAAAATCCGTGTTTTATGGCTATTGTTATGAAGTAAAAATTACGCTCTGTGTTGTAGTTCTCATACACTTAATTTATGCAAATGGCAATTGCATCTCATTTGTTATACAATTACGTGTATGATAATGGCACATGACTGTCATTTTGCATTTCCTAGTGTCACATTGCATTGTTAATCTTCCCGATCTTGATACTTGAGAGCATCATCTATTCCTCCTATAAATGATTATGTACATGTATCCATCTTTTTAATCTTGTCCATTCATCCGTTTCAAGGAATTAGTTAGGTTAAATGTGTATAGAAGGACACTAAAATTTATTTCCTCTAGGTCAGCCCGCGACACTTAAACGGTCAGCCTTGCAGTTTTAAGTGACGGAACATCACAGTCCGCTTAGTACATTTAGCAATTGTTATTTTGTTATATGGTTCGATGTGATGGACCATTCTTCTATTATCATCTCATGGGTATAGCGGTATATAAGAGAGATATACCGACATTTAGTGCTCGCCAGCTTCATAACTGTCATGATCATTTTCATTGCTAACAGATAATCTTCGTCTTCTTAACGGCTTTTACCCACTAATTGCTCAGTTGAATAGGTACATAAACATTGCAAAATGCGCAATGCTTGATACCACCTCATTATCATCGTCATATCATCGTCTTACCTACATATTAAACAACACATAAATGAGATACCTAATGCACCATTAGCGCACAGCTGGAAGCTTTTCCCTCCTTTTTTCATAGTAATCTTAATCAATCTTTCACTTTGCTGCAGTAACACTGAAAAACGAGAAGTGAGATGCAATAAATTATATCTGATGAAGCGGAAGAAGATCTTGTCTTTTGTGCCAATGCTTTCTTGTTACATTCATAATATGATATCGTGCACAAATTTTTGAATGCGAAATCTACACACATCGAAATCGAAACATTAAACGAAGGGTGGATTTTTCTACCCCTAATACCTATGTAGTAATGATAATGTCGATTTTTTTAATTTTATCTGCCCCATTGAAGCGCTTTGGCAGTAAGAACGATGGACATTTCAGATAGCTAGATTACTTTGCATATATACATGCCATTCTAACAGTCAAGCAGTGAATGCATTTATTTAATCACAGTCGCACGAATCGTGAATAAATGATGTCACCCTCGTTCGGATGTTTTGTCAGGTTTGTAACAAGTTAATCTACCGGTCAACTGTAGCAAATATTCGGGTTAAAGCTCCAAATTTGATTCTAAAATGCTCGCTGCTTCAGAATTTGAATATTTGACGGTATGCATTACAACCCTTATCGTTGACAATACATAACGGCGGAATGGAAGGGGCCGGTACACAATTTCAGGGTAATGTGATGATATGCAAATAATGGAAAAGCATAATACATAAAAAACCGCAACTGATAGCAATCCCTCATCGTAATAATATCACATTCATACAAAGTATAAATGATTGAATTGAAAGAAATGTAATTCCTGATTCACGCTCGGAGATAACTGAAAGAAAACATTTAAAATGCAGGCCACTAAAACGTGAAAAGGAACATTTCGGTAAATATAGCCAGTTAACAGTTGTGTCATGAGTCATGAACATCTTTATGTTGTGTAAATA
>JAHZMV010000793.1:0-12318 GCA_027743765.1 Coecobrya sp. COE2
TGTTATGATGTGCTTCCATACAATAAGTCCTTCCAGCAAAAAACATCCAAGTATCCTAAGAAAAGAAGAGAAAACAACGGAAGGAAAGGGTCTACGACGACGATGATGGAAAAAAGTCGTTTGTCATCATCGCAGCTTGTGCACACACACACATCAACTCACAGTCATATTTCACGTTCCATTCGTATGATATGCTATGGCACTTGCTGGAGCAAACTCGAGATGAAAGCGAATTGAACCTGGAGACGACCGTGATGATCACGGTATCTTGGTTTCTTACCGTTTGGAGTTGAAATATAGTATTTCACCCTCAAATCACGTAAGAAGCCATATCAGCCACTGACTACCACCACACTCATCGTACAAATCGTGTCCTATATCATATTTTCTATAATAAATATTTCTACGTACGTACTGTACATGACATGAAACGACCAAAGAAAAAGACCATACAAGATGATGTTGATAGATCTCTTCCTTCTCTCTTCATCTGTTCCCATAATATACACAGGAAACAGAAAAATTCATACCGGGACAGGCAAGAGGAAGCGCATTTTATTCTTGTACTTCTTCTTCCCTGCCTCCCATAAATATACCTATCTTCGAGAAAACGAGAAGTTATAAAGTAAACATATTTACTTGTTCCCCCTTTTCTGATTACTAAATATACTTCCTTTGCCATTTCCACAACTTTTTTCCTCCACTTTCATTTTCTACATGTAAAGTTGTACAAAACCCTTACCTATCCCATATTTCTTTTTTTTTTCCCTTTTTCTTCTCAAAAGCCGAAAAGATGCCAAGCTAGACGAAGGTATAAGCGTTTTTACAAGTTATTTGTATATTTATGATTTTCACTGTTTTCGAGAAAAGAAAGTTTATTAGCTTATATACATCATGTTGTTCTCATTGTTGTAAATACCAATTTCTCTCTACATATATCATGTAAATTTACGCCATAAATAAGTTGTTGTGTTATTCATTCACAAAAGTAGTACTATAAAAAACTATCAAAACTCCGTAAGTCTTCGGTTAACACAATATACTATTTATGTATGTCATTATATTTAAACGAGAAAAGTAAACATCCGCAAGAAAGTATTGCTGAAATACTTCTTTATATTATATTATAATTATACATATTACTCAATCTATTTGTGAAAACATGCACACAAAAACATACCGGCAACACAGAAAGCTTTTCACATACGCAAACCGAATTGTTGTACAGACAATGTTGTAATATTCAACTATTTAAGCACACTGTTGGGCAAATGTATTTCTTTGTGTCAGATTTTTAAAAAAGTTACTATATACTAATATATTATTACTACTAGCATATGTATGCATGTACGAATGAATAAACATGAGATATTAACTTTCTCACGGGCAGCCAATGTGTAAAAACGGATTTTCTGGAAAGGAAAAACGAGGTTCGATGCCAGAGCTTATTATACAAAACATATTATATTATTTATTAGGCAGCTATTTTCAGGTGTGGTATACATATAAAGATATGAATTAAATATTCTATCATAGTGCTCCATACTCTCCGACTCTCTCTGCCTTCACTCTTTTTCGCAGAAGGCACGACACAACCATAACACTTCATCAGCTCAAAACTTTTCTTTTTTCATAAAAAACATGATGAAAGTTTCAAAAGTATTACACAGCAAGCCAGTTAAAAGGTGTGCACCTGCTACCAGCACCTTTTCCTTGCTGACACCACCGGTAGTTCATGTTAGTCTTGTCCCGTCAAATAAAAACAACCGCAAGAAAACAGTATAATCAAGCGAAACTACAAAACCACTACTATCTGTCTCTGATGTGCATTCTTAAAACATCAATGTTTGTTCCTTGTCTTTCTCTTGAGGAAGAAAAGCTATTTTCTCCGGAGGAAAGTTAGGCATGTATATCCATGATATTGGACTGGCATAATCTAAACCTAAACATGCATCTTTCAAAATGTCAACATTGGAAGGATTGAATACGGGCTGAATTTGGAAACATGACAGTAAATATGGTAGAATTATATTCATAGCTATTCAGGGAATTTTAGCTTATCCATCCAGCATCTGACGAATGGACAGGAATTTTTTAAATAAATTGCGCAAATGTCTAATTTCAGTATGGTAAACCTACAAAAAATAACCACGTACACGCCATATAAAATTGAAGGAAACACACGCGACATGGATTTCCCTTGGTGGCTTGATTTGTGAAAGCATCTCCTCTTGATAATGAGGATGATGATATAACCAAGCCATCCAGCATGACTTTTACTTTAATACCGGCTTGTGTTGTTTTGTGGTTTTGGTTTGTTACTCTGCTTTCCCTTTCTTTGCTGTTGTTGAAGTGCATGTTGAAAATATTGTGCTACGCATGTATATAGTAATGTTGCGAATATTATTCAGAGAAAATGAGTTGCGGTGGCAGTCTGGCAGATAGTGAAGTGGCTGCGCTGAGTGTAAACAGGGGAAACTTTTTAGTTCAACTGAGATAAAAATGGGAAAGTCAAAAACAAGCCAAAGCAATCATCGTCATTAACAAGAAGGAGAGAAAGGAAAACAGAACGAGGGGTTTGGGAGTGAGGAAGTGGTTGCTGTGGTCTTAATGCTGGCCTTCATTCTCTCTGATTCTTGTTTCTGATATAACAACGCATTACGGACTTATTACCAAACCATGTGGGCTCCAGTGGAAATGAGATGATTCTCCTTTTGTGTTTTCTTATCTAGGTATTTAGTTTACCTAGATATTTTGAAATTTTCTAAATTTTTAATAACAACGCATTACGGACTTATTACCAAACCATGTGGGCTCCAGTGGAAATGAGATGATTCTCCTTTTGTGTTTTCTTATCTAGGTATTTAGTTTACCTAGATATTTTGAAATTTTCTGAATTTTTGAAAGGGAATAGGTAACAAAGATCAGCAACAAAAAATTTTATTATGGAAAATTTCCAAGATAATATCAGTAAATTCTTTGAACCCACTTGAAGGAGGGAATATCTTCAATACTATCTTCTTATTATTCTTATTATCAATCTGCTTTGTAGACTTTTTTAACAGAAAGGAAAAGGCAGATACATAAAGCGAAAGAAAGCAAAGATACACATAATCTATTTTAAGAAGCCCACACAAACTTTTGGCTTCTTGGCGAATTTCGGAGAAATTGTTTCTAGCCCACATGATAGGCACACTACCACCAGCAGCTTATTTCATATTATATATAGTATCTTCTTAATTTAAGTAATACACATTTTAAAACTCTCCATCCACTCCTGTGTGCTACCATTCTTCCTCTATTCCAAAAAATAAGATGATGAACGATGATACACTATTTAACTTTCAACAGACAAAAGCCCAAATACAGGGATAAAAAAAGTAAATAGCAAAAGTCAAGCTCAAACGGGTAAAATCTTGTATTTTCTTCTTTACTTTCCCTCTTCATTTCTCCAATTTCTTCCGTTGTACATTAAGTCTTATGCCAATAAGATATGTTCTAAGAAAGGGCCCTCATCTAGATCAAACCAAACAAACAAAAGTAAGTCATCGTCAAACCAAAATTTCCTGTACACTACTCTCCCCAGAAATATATTAACCGTCAGAATTACGGCAACGGTTAGGTCCTGAAATTTGAAATACATATAGCGTATATATTGTTGTCTTCTTCTATTCTGTTCCACTGTTGTTGAAGATAAAGAAGATACAAGCGAAGCTAGCGTACTCGACAATATCTCAGGCAAGATGCCCCGTCGAAGAAAGTGGAGATGTATTTTTTTTCTTTTACGTTCCCTTTGTTCTTCTGCTTTGATGGAATGAAACCTATGTTATTAAAACCGACACATGGACTCTTTCTCTTATGCTCTAAAAGAAAAGTTGGAAAATGTAGTGGAACATTTCCCATTATTATCAGCATGGTTGTTTCCCTTTCCACGTCTTATCTGCATCTTTATATACAAGGATGATAGAGCGAGAATACGAGACCGTCCTGTAAGAAAAGAGCGAAAAGAAGAAAGGGAGCGTCATGTTCCGTTCCTTCCTTCCGTCACAATAAAAAGCCGTTTTACTCACAATTCTTCATTAAGCTTTTTAGTCCTGCTACTTTCTTTCTCACTTTTAGCATTATTCCTTCCATTCTTTTAAACATTATTCTAAATTTGTTGGGAATTCTTGAGATGTCCGTCCGTCTATTTGTGATCATTTATCAACCCATTTTCTTTTTAACAATCATGTATACAAATACCTCTCCTATTGAGATAAGTTCAAATTGATTTTCAGTCAAACGGAAGCATCCCTTGGGGGCAACGTTTCCACTGGCCTGTCCGCAGAGGTTAAGTGGGCCCAGTTTTTTCTCTTACAGCTTAAGGCTTCAAGAACAAGGAGCAGTTTGATTTCCAGCGAACATTTCATACTTCGTATACTTGAAGTTTATTCCTTTAAACCTTATATCCTCTCATGATGAAAATTGCCTTACTGGAAAAGTACAAAATGAGTACGTGCACTTTTCATGCGACCACCCACATTGTTACAGCCTGGGAGTATATACGGCAGCAATAAGATTGAAATTAAGATGTACAAGCATTAAAGTAAAAGTAGATGAGAATTGTAGTCCATCTGTACCTAATGGCTAATGGTGTGGAAGAAAACATTTTTTTGTCTGGAGCAAGACTGCTAGTATAGTGACTTTTAGAGAAACGATGAGAGATACACATAAAAACATATAAGATAGGACGGATTTTTCCTTTCATTCAAGCCAGGTAGAGATGGGCAATAATGGAACTCATACATCAAAACTTTCTGTATTGTGGTACTTTTAATAATAATTACAATTTCAGCAGACCGGAGATGTTCATGAGCTAGCAAGCCGAGGATAAAACCAGGTAGTCCATAAAAGGAATCCCATCTACTGGGCTTCGCAATTTTCTTCCAGTTCACAGATAAATAATGAACAACATACAAGTAAGCAGCATAAGAGAAAATGGCGGAGTGAAATAATGGATGAGTCAGAAGAACAATTTGGGATTTCATTTCAACAAAGTGGCCTCGTAAAGCTTGCTTCAGGCTTCCAATATACAGCCATCATATCACATAATTACGAAGATTAAATTTTCCAAATATTTCATTAAAAAGTGGACGGACAGACAAATATGATGGATTCATAGACTCACCATGCCGGGCGCATAGACTCCAGCAGAATCGTAATAATGGGATATGACTGTGCTATAATTACAATAATAAAAAGAGAGGGAGATGGTCATTTATTAAGCAAGGTTTAATTAAGAGGAAAGGAGGAATATTATGATGATGACGAAGACGTGGAATAAAAGTGTCTCTTATTTGTGTGCTCATTCTTCATCAAGACCGTTATAGTACCATCAACCATCACCATCTTATGCAACCACACAGCAGTGTGCTTACTTAATGAAACTAATGGAAGTTGGCAGTTTATGATATTTTCATTGAGAATACCACCAGCCGGCTAGTAGCTACAGAGCCACTAATGGTAATCATTACTTGGTTGCACATTCATGGGAAAGAGAAAGGTAATTTTCGTTTGAAAAGCCACCCGGCTGAGTTTAGTAATTTGACCCCGAGTTCCGATCGCTGCAGCAACATTATACAGTCACAACAGTGAGTAAAAAAATAATGGAAACTGTTTGCTGTTGTGAATGATATATATACCATTATGATTGTAGCACACCCAGATCCAGGTGTAAATGTCGCTATACTTTTAATGAATTATGGCTCCGTGAAAATTACCACACAATGCCATGTTTTAATCAATAGCCAAGTTGGTATGATAGGCACCTCTAGCCAAAATCTACATATGTGCACCACAGAACCAAAACTGAACACCGTTGTCAATGCCAAGTATTTCAACAGTAACAGCAAATTCAACAGGAGTTTCGTAATGACTGTAATGATGATGATAAAACGCCACAGTAGGAGGATAAATGACAATGTTGATACCATTCCGTAATATGCTACAATTACGACCCATATTCTAGATTGCATTGTTGCTACATACTTTCATGTATATGTCCATTTAATTTTCGATGATGGAACCTTCATGGATATATACATACTATTTCTTATTGCCTTACTTTGAGCAATTTGGAATGCTAGTGATAAAGATAATAACAAGGACATAAATGAAGTGTACACACGACTAATGAAAGTTCGGTAAGGTCAAAGTTGGTCTCTGTTGCAACTTTTCATTGGTTGGCTTGTGGCATTATTACTTTTTATTATTATATGAGTGAATCAGTACGACAGAGAAATGACTGGAATGTGGATCATTACAACCGGATTTATATTGTGCATCCTAATAACATGGGTTTGAATTCTTTTGTCATATTGTGCCTGCGGTACCACTCAAAGTTAGAAATATCACTCAGAACGACTGTAACAAAAAGTTGTAATGCATTTTTGGTTTTTGCAGACACGTGCATCTCCTTTGCCCCAGAATACTGGAGGAGATGGGGAGTCGGAAGAGACAGAATCTGAAGAGGATGAAAGTACATTGACAACGACAACGCAACGGGCAATTCAAAACGCGACCGATCTAGAATTAACAAATAAAGCAACTCAGTTTTTAACCAGAGTGAGTTCACAGTAAAAAGATAAAATTACGTTGATTTGTTTCTTATGTAATTTATCTACATTTTATGGTTTTTAAAGTATTTCTCCAATTATGGGACTGAAGCCCCACTGCATATTCCCACCAATTTGAACCATACCATTGTCATCACAATTGTTCCAAACAATGCTAGCGCTAATGCATATGAGAATCTGGAAGGTCCACCAACGTTCGGTGGCGACATCCCTTTATATCCTTCGCAGCAGCAGCAACAATTGGCACTACTACAGTCTCAAGGAATTGTTCCCCTAACACCAGCGCAGAATTTATTTGGATTTGTACGACAGGAACAGCTCTCCAACTTGAAGCAACAACAACAACAGTTCCATGAAGCAACGGTACAGCCACAACTTGCTCCCTCTTCCCTGACCCCACCTACACCACAGCTATCATCAACGACAACAACGATCACAACAACTACGACAACAGCTAGCCCTAGAACCGCCGCTCCCGTAACAGATCTACCAGTGGACAACATTGAAGACGCCATTTTGGAAGCGTTATCAATAGCTGAGATAGGGCAAGGACAGGCAACGCAATCAACCCAAGACATCAGCAATATTGACGCCTTAATTCAGTCAGGCGTTATTCCAGGTCTCACAAACAACAATAATGGTGCCATTCATGTTCCTAGCAACTTTGGCCCTGTTTTCATTCAGGCGGGGGAACAATCAACGGGGGTGTCCGGTGGAACTGCTTTCATAAATCAGAATACACCCGTTCCACCGGTTGCAGCAGTTGCAGCACCACCATCTCTTCCAAATATAATTTATCTTCAGCAGTTGCTTCCTCCAACAAACAATGCGGAGGAAATTGAGCGACAAAGGCCAGCAGCACAAGGTGCACATGCTATCAATGCTGTTTCAGGGATCATAGGATCAATTTCCCAAGGAAATTTGGGTGGTGTGGTACAAAATAGTATTAAATTAGCCGAAACTCCAGTTATTCAAAATACGGCAAAGCTTGCCACTGTTGCCATTCTCCATAATGTCTTGCAAGGATTAAATCCATGCAACTTCTTGGGCAATTGTAGGCCAGCCTTGAAGAAAAATGATTAATTAAAATAATAATCCTATTATTGTTTTGTAATTTATAGTTAAATTAACATAATCATTTATGCACTATGTAATTTTACGAATATAAGTAAACTGAAAGTGGATTAAACAGAAAAATGATTTATGGTCGATACAGGCCTTATATACCCTACATTACTCATGTCAATTGTGTAATTAATTGCAATGAACATTGGCTGATAGATTCATGCACTTTTGCATGCAGATTCAGAATTTGATACGAAAACAAGGAAGTTCATCTTTCCAGTATGGCATACAGATAGCTAATAAAACACACTAAACTAGAACAAGGCATATAATTGCAAATTCCCGTTAGTCCTCCTCATCAATCATTCTCATGCTGTTGGATTACTACACGCTCTCCATTGACATCGGAGTATGTACGTATGGATGTGGAAACTACAATGCAGCAAATTGAATTGAATAGATAAAAACAGACCACACACACAAAGAATTATTTTGATTTCCGTAGGTTCATTGTAGTTTCATCAGAGGACAAGAGTGTGGAATTTTGTTTGTGTATTGAATATTGAATCAATTGAGGGCTGTGACCATGATGGGGTACCAAGGTCAGTCCCTGTCCCTTATTTTCTCCGTGCTACTTATTTATGTGAGTGTGGCAGTGACTAAAAATGCTGACAATATCGTGATTGTGATGGAAGAAACGGGGAATCTTGAGAATACTCCGCAGTCTTCACCGTCACAAAACGAGGAATTTCGATTATGGATTGAAAATCAACAGCAACGAGTAGTGGAGAAAATTATGGACAAGATCAGCAGTCCTAATGACACGTATATGCAGCATGAAGCGAAAATGGCTGTTGCGAGGGTGGGTAATATATGTAAAAATGGGTCCGAAATTACGTGTCGTACATATTTATGCATTTCTTTCTTTTCTTTGTAGTATCTTGTAAACGTAACTTTCACCGCAATGACTAAACGGTTGGAGACTCTGAAACAAGCAAAAAAGCAAGGGGTAATCCCGGCAACGGCAGGCCTTCCTGTCTCAGCACCTGTAGTACCGGTGGCAACTAACAATCTGATTATCACGTCCGTGATAGGAAATGAAATTCAGAGCAGCCATGCTACCACCACCCAAGGACCAGCCGAAGAAGAGGGTTTGATGTTTAATGGGAAAGCCGGTGCGGGTGAAAGTACAAACAACACTTCGCTTCCATCATCACCCTCGGGGGAATCATTGCCCGCCAGTTTACCACTTCCAGCCATGGCTTTTCCAGCTTCTTCCACACCTGAAAGACAGTCGGCAACAATGGGATCCAACCTAAACGAAACAGGGACCACGACCCCTGGAAGTAACAGACCTATATGGGAAGAAATTTTGACCTTTAATTTCTCAGCAGCTTTGAATGGTGGTGGGGAAAGTGGTCTACTTGGAAGACTAAACATTTCTGCATTTGGAAACGGTGGGGACGGTGGTGGCCTACTTAGCCGACTTAACATCTCTGCACTTGGTGGTGGTGGGGGTGAAAATCTTTTCGACCGATTCAATTTCACAGCTTTCGGGGGAGGAGAAGGTAATCTTTTTGACCGACTTAACCTGACGGCGCTTGGGGGTGGCAGCGGCAGTGAAGGCAATCTTTTCGACAGACTAAACTTTACAGCTCTTGGGGGAGGGAGTGAAGGAAATAGTCTTCTTGAAAGACTAAATTTAACGGGCGGAGGTGAAGGAGGAGGCCTTTTCGACATATTAAACATAACGGGTTTCACGGGTGGTTCTGGAAACGAAGGTGGACTATTTAGTCGTTTTAATTTTTCATCGCTTGGCGGAGAAGGGGGAGGGAATGGACTCTTAATTCGGCTCAATTTCTCATCCAATTCTGAAGGTGGACAGGGTAGCCTTCCATTTAACTTGGAACCACCTCCTGAGGGTCTGTTCAATTATCCCACGCCTCCCCCCATGAACGACTCTGTCAGGGTGTCTCAAATGTTCCTTGGTAGTCAAATTGAAAAAATAATGGGAGACATAAGCAATTCCAATTTAACAGGCATTGTGGAAGCCACGATTAACATTGCCACACCATCGACTGTGGGTGTGCTTGTCAATGCATTACTCAATATTGTTCTGTGTAATCCTCTCGACAGATTCAACGGCAACTGTGGGATTGAATAATATCACAACGCCCCGTCTTCTCTGAATTATAATTATAGCGATTATATTTATCTTATGCACTATTCCGATTTATATGATAAGTTTCTTGTTTTGTTTTAATATTGCATTTGCCACTGCAACCATATTTTTTACGACTGAATTCGACTGAATAAAACATGAGAATTGAATACAAACATAAATCTTTTCCATAATTGCTCAGCGTGCGTCATTGATTTAGGCAACTTATTCTGGATATAAGGTTAATGTCCACTAAATTGAAGCAGTACTCAATAATCCCGGTCATTATTTTCTTACTAGCAGAGATTTTGATTTGACCACAAGTTAAAAGTAGTAGAGACGCATTATATTTTGCAGGTAAAATGTTTAAACACAAAATCTTCCAGTTTTTAGTTATCTCAACTGCCATTGGGATTTCCAGAGATGTAAGTAGTTGTTATATCTTCCGTTAGATCTCACAAGCTTCTCGTAGAATCTTTGTTGCGAGCATGTACAAGTAAATTTTGATATTTTTTTGCCATTTCCAAGGTCAATGGGGCTTCGCTGGAAGGAAACCAAATTGCTGGATCTGAATTAGAATCAAAGCAAAGGCAGGTCACATTACAAGATTTTAAAGAATATATCCAACCGATTCTGTATCAAAAGTTTCTCCGTATTCCTGGCGACTCCCCTGTTGTTCAACAGGCAAAAACTGTAGTTTCAGAGGTACATATACTGTAAACGGTTATAATATGAATTTTGGAAATTAGTGTATTTAATGAAATGTTCATAAATGAATTGATACACGATACTTAATCCTTTAATTCCATAACAGTACTTGGTCGACTCCCTTGTTGATTCCATTCAAAACCCACCAATTGAGCCACAACCCCAATCCAAACTCAGACCGACTTTGAAACAAGCAAATACTGGAAGTACTGGTAGCATTGCATCTACAGGAATTAACACTATCACCTCTGCAGGTGCTACATTAATCCAAGCAGTCGGGGGAAACCACACTCGTCCTAGTCAACAGCATGTAATTAGTCAAGTGGATAATATCATTCAAAATGTGAATGGTGGAAATATTACTGGAATTGTTGATCAGGTACATATAATTTTTCTCAAGATTTCTTATGGTTATATGCTCGGAAGTAGGTAATTATCATGTAAATTTTTAACCAAAAGGCACTACTCATTCGAGCCCCTGCTCCTGTCCGTCAGCTAGTAAATGGAATATTGAATTTGGCATTGTGTAACCCATTTAACCGACTTTGGAACAGGTGTCAAGGTGGAGGAAGCCTTCTCTTCGGACCCTAGTTCCTCTGACTTTTGTGCATCGTTGTTTTTAATTGATTTTGTTAATTTGATGAAATAATAAATAACTAAAACTCATTTTTGATTAATAACAGTTTGTTCATTACTTGATTTCTAGTTGCATCATTTTCACATGAAACTGCATAGAATTACAATTTTTGCAAATGAGCTGTTTGCAATGCACAAATGTGGTATACCACGCAGAGACACTCTCTTTTGCTAATTATCATACAATACACTCTGATATTAGTTTTCCTGGCGATGATCGGCAACATGACCTCATTAACCGCCAAATATTGCAATACGTAGTTTCATACAAACTATAACATTATATCAATTGATTTACCTACATGTTTTTCCTATTCATATACTATAATGGAATCCATCCATCGATCAGTATTAGAAGAGAAGAATGGCAACTGTTACGTTCCGATGGACAGGCTTTCTAGCCTTATTTTGCGTAATTTTCATACAAGTAAGATTTCAAACTTTGAATGATAGCAAATGTAAATTTACTTTTTTTCAATTAAAGAGATTATATTAAATTTAACTGTTTCTTTATTTTGTCAAACAGGCTGAACAACCAGAAGAAAACAGTGATATTGTAGACCTGTCACAATTCAAGCCCATAGAGGACAAACTCCTGAATCGCTTAATTGAAAAAGATGATGGACCATTTGAAAGGCAGATTAAAAAGTTGATTGCTGACGTAAGCTATGTTAAATGCACGTTATCATTTTGCCCCAATTATATTTTCGGTAAAAATATTACACACTACATTGCATCCTATTTTATAGTATCTTTTAGCCACTGCTGTAGAATCTGTCAGTAGTAATGTTACCAATGAGGAGATTCCAGAACTAAGTGGAAGGACACTATTACAACAGCAATATTATCCGCCACCTCAGCAACAGCCTCAAGTTGTTTATGTCTATGGCACCCCACCCCCTGCAACTAATACAAGAACACGACGGACACGTCGACCAGGTCATCATCATCACCATCATGATAGTAGCGAAGAGAGAAACACACAGCCTCCTCAACCTGTTGTTCAACCAATTTACATTCAACAACCCCCCTACCAGCAACAGCCTCCTTATCAACAGCAGCAACCACCGTATAACCCTCAGTATCAACCGCCATATAACCCCCAATATCAACCACAACCCCCTTACAATCCTC
>JAHZMV010000794.1:0-11100 GCA_027743765.1 Coecobrya sp. COE2
CCCCGTTCGTTCTCATTCTAGACATTGTTATTGTAACGCTTGTGTTCAAGCTTAATTTAAGGATGAAGATTTTATGTCGTGTTCAGTTTTCATCATCCATATGTACACATATTCTATGATAAGTTGCCTCAGCATATAATGATCATTATGATAGCATAACAATTTTGCATTACATGGATGCTTATGTGACGACATTTAATTTGAATGAGTTGTTTTCATTATACATAACTTATAGTTGCATTGTAGACCATGAAAAGCATTTTGGGTAATGGAAGAGAATTAGCTTGGGATAATAAACTCACTGGCTAGCTCCGAAATCCGAAAAACTGCAAAACTATTTTTAGTAAATACTCGTGTGGAGAAAGTTGTGTATAATTTGATTATCCAGTTACGATTCCTTTACAGTTTTGAATTTGCGGTAGTATACCTCATAAAGAAATCATTAATAACATTTCCGCTTAAAAGCCACAAAGTTTCTGCAAAGCAAATAATTCATGTATTTTGAATAATCTAACAAAGCCGTTACCGTCACTGTTATGATGTCATTTATATTATTCTTTGTTCATCTTGATGACATGGATTGGTATGTCGCGTGTAATTTGATAGTCCTTGATACTTAAAGATCCCATAAACAATCCCAATTTTTTCGCTTTAATAATTTGCCAAACAAACTTCATGGTTTACCTTTCAACTTCGTTATATATAATTGGAAGTTTGCTCTACAGTAAAACAAAGTTTTGATCCTTTATGTAAGCAATTTGCAACTTTTTTTAGGATGAACGATATTGCGCCATATCAAATGACACACAATCTCACCATTTTTTTTATAAAAGTACAACGGATACCTCATTTGGTTCCCACGGCCTGAAGAACTGCGCATCATTCAGCAACTTTCAAATCAGAACACTATCTTGCTTTTACAAATCTCGGACTGACTGCAATGATCATTCAAGCAAAAATTAACTATTTACAATTTTACTTTTTTATCCTTGTTAGTCTCAATTTCAATTGTAAATATGTATCACACGAATAACATAATACAAAACTATGCAAGTATACTAATTAGGTAATTTCAAATTATTTTAACAGCCTTTCATTACCACTCTGCATTACTAATCAGAGAATGACAAAAAAGTAGCTAGTCTCATTCAAGACTAATTTCATTGTTGGCCTACATTGATATTTTATTGTACTCTCATTAAGTGACTAGTGTGAAAAATTATGTGCTGAAATTGTATGAACGTCTATGATCATTAAATATTTGAATCTTTTCTTCAGAATGTGTCAATATAACAGACTAGTGGCATACTGGAAATAAAAAAAACATAAAGAAAAACAGTCTGTAAAAACATGATGCTCTATTCAATAGAGCCAAGTTGTTTATTGCAACTGCATATTATTGTTTCATTCTACCTTAACCAATGTAGCAGAAGAAGACAACAATCATTGCTACATTATTGTATAATAATAAACTATGCATTGCATTGTGTCGATGACACAAGTACAATACTTATACTTTTACAATAATAGCGCAACGTGTTAGCTTCTAACAATACTGTCCACAATGCAGAGAGAGAGAGAGAGCAATGTATTTTATTGAGATTCCAATAAAAATGCCTTATCTCTTTCAGTAAATCTCCCAAGGAAATGGCTCCATTTCGTAATTGGTAATTATTATTATCATTATCATGTCCAAGAAAATCATGCAGCGCTGTAAGGGAGAGAGATGATAAAATTGCCTTATCTCTTTCAGTAAATCTCCCAAGGAAATGGCTCCATTTCGTAATTGGTAATTATTATTATCATTATCATGTCCAAGAAAATCATGCAGCGCTGTAAGGGAGAGATGTTAAGATTGCATTTTTTGTGGGAGCAAATAGGTATGTGTAGTGGACGCATATTATAGTGACTTCATCTCAACTAAACACTACCATCAACATCGTCATCATCCGCACTTCAGCAGGATAAAGAAATGTTTTGTAATAGCATCAATTCACGTAGGAAGACACGGGTACCTATGTGGATTTTGCAGATGAGTTAGATAAGAAACTCGTACCTTACCGGTGGAGCTTGCTCCTAATGTGAACTTTATCGCAAAAATGTTAGAGTTTGTTTTTTCTGTAATTTTCATACAAATGTTTTTACTCCAAGTTTTAATGTTACACAATGAGCATACATTTTAAATATAAGCTGAGCTCATATTATACTGGAGTTTCAGCAAAAAATGCATAGATTCCAAAATAGCACGTTGAAAAGGTTTATTATCTGTAAATACATAGTAGCTTTCCCGAAAAATTGTTTCTGCAAAGGATATTTTAAATTTCGGGTATGAATTTACGTTGAATGAATTTCAGACTCATTTCACAGTATAGGAATTTCACTGCATTCAGAATTCAGAACCAATGCCAATAAGGAGCAAAGTAAAGCTGAAGATTTACATATTCGCAACCGATTCTGTATTCTGTACTATAACCATGAAAAGTAGCTTTTTTCAGCATCTATTTAAGCTACCACACTAGTGCAATGCAATGGACAATCTAACACGAATTTCATCGGATCTCTGCTTATAGCTGTTCTTTTATGTCATGCGTCATCTTTTACATCTCTACAACGCGCAGCCTCATTATTACAATGTGTACTACCATTCCACCCCGAACATTAATATTATTTCAGGTTCAGTATGACCGTATCTTTCTCTCATTTCTCATCACGATGATGACGAGGACAGCGATGCAAACAGAGATAATAGTAATTATTATAACTGCTTTATTCTACTCGTAGATTAAGATAAATAAAAGGTTTTTACAACATTCAACACTGCTGCTGTTGCTGTTCCTTCCCTTCATTACATTGTGATGTACCACAAAAAACAAAATTATCTTGCATCTCCTGTATTTAAAATGTAGTATTTAATTCTAGTGTTGCTCCTGTTGTAGTTATAATATATGTAGCTGTGTGTAGAACGGAGTTGATTAAGTTGTCAGATTTTAATTTTCTATCACGATTTCTACTTTCAACCTTCGGTCTGTTTTTTCCTGTCATACGCTGCTCGCTCCGAGCATCCGAGATTTTATTCGTGTTTTTTTTTCAGTTCAGCAACTGCCGCTGTCTGCTTTTGTCGTACTACATTTTCTTACAATGCATACCTTTGCCGTAAAAACTTAACTTAATACACGTTCCTTTTGAATTAAATGTCGTATATCGGACTATAAACATTTTATATGCAAAACAAAGCTTTATAATCGCAAACAAAATTCACATTTGCTATCTGTATGAAAATATTGATATAATAATCTATAGGATGACAATTTTGTTCTGGTACAACCTTCGGTCTGTTTTTTTCTGTCATACGCTGCTCGCTCCGAGCATCCGAGATTTTATTCGTGTTTTTTTTTCAGTTCAGCAACTGCCGCTGTCTACTTTTGTCGTACTACATTTTCTTACAATGCATACCTTTGCAGTAAAAACTTAATACGCGTTCCCTTTGAATTAAATGTCGTCTATCGGACTATAAACATTTTATATGCAAAACAAAGCTTTATAATCGCAAAATTCACAAAAATGCTATCTGTATGAACTATTGATATAATAATCTATAGGATGACAATTTTGTTCTGGTGAAAGTTCATATAGGGATGCTCAGTATAGTTAAAACTGGCAATGAATACAAAGGAGTTATTACGACGTTAACTCCACATTAATTCCGCCAATTCTTAAATAGCAAAGTTAATTTTTAATGTCTCCATTGTGGATTCGAGAAAGATGACAAAGGAAATGGCATTACCTATCAGTATAACACAAATTGAGTCAAATATGAAATACTTTGTTTCTTGTTATTTATAATATCTAGTTCACTTTTATCCATTTATCCACTACAAACATGGAATATCAATAGTATTTACATATACATGTATCATGACAGTTTTAGAGCTCAATTAAACTTGCAAATGTCTCAATTTGAGGCTTATTAGCATTTCAATGATGTCCATTTTATTTGAGCTTTTAAAAACAAACTACGATTTCGTGGCTGCTAGCTGCGTTGTAAAAGTTGTTTATTACAATTCTTGAAAATTGTACAATAATATTTTAGAACTGGCTCTAAATGTCAAGTTAAGTTTAGAGGTTGAAGATTCAATAAAAACATTTTAAATTACGTTTTGCCGAGGGGTTATCATGATACTTTTGTAATGAGAATGCAATCACATATAGTATTCATTTGGAAGAAGAATCAGTGGAGAGATCTCATACGCACACAGCGTGCAACATGTAACTGAATTTTAAAATACTATTAGTACAATATTACAAATATTTCTCTTCATTTGGCTTATAAGCTACAGTTTTGCAGGAGTCAAAGTCAAACCCACATAACTATTGGCTTCTTCTTACAAAATATCATGATAAATATAAAACACGAATAGCCCTTCTAGATTTGAAATGAACATGAGTTGCTAATCGATCTAATAAATAATTTGTAATAGCCCATAATAAAGTAGCATTGCTCAATCTAGGTTGATTTTGCCTTCACTTTCCATCGTGTGCACTTATAGCACAGTAAATTGTTTTGAGCTCTGTCAATATATTCGTCATAATTACATTTTAAATGCTTTCTTTTATCATAAAATATTCACCGAGGTGAAAGGAATGAGTATACCTATAATAATATAGCCATATGTTTGCTTAAAGTAGAGCAAGAGACGCAACATGTATGAATACAATATAACTCTAAAAATGATTCTGTCAGTCAATAAACTGAACTAAAACATTCACTTATTTTTTTATCTCTTCTTTCCAGCTAAAGGGTCATTGTTTTCCCTTCCCATCTTGATTGGATATTATGGAGATTTTTATTCATTACATTGTAATCTTCACTCAGACAATAAGTAGGGATTGTTTTAAAGCGCATCATCATCACCATCAGATTTTCCAAGTTGGATTATTAGATTCATCATCAGCTATTGACTTGTGATGATTATTTTGTTACCTATTAGCAATATGCCCTACGTCCTTTGTATTCTCATATTCAACTCAACAAGCAATAAAAAGGAAACAATAATAACAGCAAAAATTCTATTCTCTGTGTGTAGTAATCCTTTTTTAACTCAAAAGTAAATTACTACCACTCAAACTTTGGCATTTAATTTCCCCTTGAAATCCTGCTAATTGCAGTCATGCTCATGTCTCATTATTGATGCTCATCTTCAAACGAGTTGATGCGATGCGGAATATTTTTTTTGCAAATCTTGTTGACAGATACCGTACACGATGTTGTTCAATATATTTTATGCATACCTAATAAGCATTTTTGCTGTGTGGTTTGCTGTTGATGGCCAACTACTTAAACTACCAACCACTACCAATTCCACTACTACTTACTGTATGCTTTCCGTCATAACTACATTACTACCACCACGAGTCATTAAATCATTATGATTATTACTTATTTTACATGAGATGCATAAAGTCTTCAAGAAAATAACAAGAAAAAATATATTCAAGCCAAAAAAATCAACTCTGAAGTTGATGATGTGTGTACGGTGAAATAATGCAGAAAAAAAAACAAAATAATAATAATAATGTAATAATAATAATACTAATGAAGGAAATAAGAAATCGATATAAAAATCCCTATTATTACTCCTGTTATTGTTATTCTGAACATAAACACACACACAGAAACATTATTACAGTGTAGTAAAATAATCATATACATCATTATCATCGTCATCATTAGGATCATTATAATCATCATAACTTTTATTTGCTAAATAGACAGGCACGAATACACGAACTCCTCGAAGGAGTATATAAAAAGGCAACTTAAAGACAAAAAGGTTTTCTATCCATCGAAAAAGAATAGAACAGAAATTAAAATGAATTATGGCGATTGATGAGTTGACTCTTATGCTTTTGTGAATTTTTATATAGGAACGCATATTTGCTAGAAGTATGATGTGGTGTGTGTAAATGCTAAAAGATGATGATAAGATGATCATGATGAAAGTTACACATTTTTTCTGTATTTATAATAATTAACAGGTTAATTCATACATTTTATGAGTGTTTTGGGGAATGGCATTTGGCACGTGAGCTTCCACTAAGAAAACAAGGAAAGCGAGCAAAACATGGTATTTGTTACCTTTTTTAAAAGAACATGCCGCATAGTCAATCACTTTTTTATGTGTGCGGTTTGTAGACTAGAAGAATTTTAATTAGGTAATGGATTTCTTCAGAATTTGAAAAGCATGATTAAAAATCAAGTAGATTGGGACAAGCTTTCCAAATTTAGCGGAAAGTAGTAATTAAAAACACTTTATATTCCTGTTCTGTCAGTTTGGATTAGGTATGAATCGTTAGGACAATTTCAAGTATGTCTAGTTAAAAAATTACGATACTAGTAGACTATTATTAACTTTTGTCAAATTGTATTTCGCAAGTGGATATTTCACAAGGATATTTTTAAGGAAGGGAAAGCATATAAACTACATATTATATGCATTGTAGGGAATGACATCAATTTCATGAAAACTCGACTGGAAATATTTGCGAAAGTAAACCAGTAAATTGGAAAATGCAGCAGCATCTTCACATTTATTCCCTTGTTCACTGTTCATATAGCATCTCTGCGTAGACAAGTAGGAAAGGAAGTGAAGATGCAAAAAATACAATTTATTTCTCAGTTAAGCAAGGCACATCTTTAATTTATTGAATATAGCATACAATATACGGTAGTAAGTAGATGGACTGCAGGATGCAATTTTCCAATAATATAATAATATGCAAATACTAAATATATGCCTACAAGATTTAATTTTCAACAGGTATGCTACCGCCGTCGGCAGTTTTCATTTCACGAAAAAAGTTAAATTTTTTATGGTGCATGACAATGAAGTAATATTTTGAGCACGATAACAATACTAAAAATATTGGAAACGCAGCAGGCGATACTCTTCATAATTTTACTTATTGGTTGTATGTATTTATGTATATCGCAAAGAGTTAGAAAGATTTCAAAAGATCAAAGAAATTTTTCATTTAAACTAAATCCAATCTCTCAGGTCTAAATGCTATCATAATGAACGTGTCTTTTTAAAATAATACTCTTGATAATTTTACTTATTGGTTGTATGTATTTATGTATATCGCAAAGAGTTAGAAAGATTTCAAAAGATCAAAGAAATTTTTCATTTAAACTAAATCCAATCTCTCTAGTCTAAAGCCATCATAATGAACGTGTCTTTTTAAAATATCTGTCTAGAGAATAAACTCATGAAAATATAAAATGTTTTAGAAAACATGGCTTCAAATTCTGCTATCCCGGCAATATGTCTTAACTTATTTATGAAGAGCTGATGAAAGAATTCGTAATTAATAATTATACGAAATTCTGTGACATTAAATGACATATTTTCAGTATTGCATGACCAGCTTTGTGTTCAGAGTTCAAATTCAACACAATACCCTATCCGGTTGGAATAGTTTGTTTTACTCTAATTACTACCATGAAAGGGTAAATCATAAAAATTATCATAAATCAAACCGCTCTGTTTTTAGTGTTTGTACGTGCACAGTAATTAACTAATTGGAAAGCACAGACAGAGCTACATAAATAATAGGAGGAAATTCTAATTGTACCAACTAAACCATAACCACAATTTACAAGCATCTGGTAATAAAAAATTGTATCAACATTCACACTAGCTTTTTTTTGTGCAAAAAAAATTTCATTGATATAGATAATAGCTTTAAAATTACAGTCAACCTGTCAACATCATTTCACACACCTTATTATGATGATATGATGAGCAGATATGTTGCAAAGGCGAAATTTTAATGCTTTTTGGTCATAATGATATGTCGTATATACACTAGTCTATCGTATAATTATCATTATTTTTTTTCATCCATTTAGAAAATGAAAATATGTAATATAAAACCCAAGAATTAAGTAATTATCTGTGTAACAAACGTGTTGGAATTATTGCATGCAAACACTAAAACTAAGCACATTACATACATACATTGCACATGGAAATCATTCACCATTTCTTTCGAATAAACCATGCTACTCTNTGCACATGGAAATCATTCACCATTTCTTTCGAATAAACCATGCTACTCTTTATAATAATCATTTAATAATAATTGTTTTATTATAAATACGCAAGAAACAAGCCGAGTTCATTGTCGACGCAAGAGAAAAAAAATCAAACCAATTTCAATTGTTTCAGTTGCTGCCACCGATTCCACACTATCATCATCATTGTGTCAGAAAGTATTTCTCGTTTCATTATCATTATTACACTTTCTTTTTATTATTCTTTTTTGTGTAACATTCTCTCTAACACACAGAGTAATAATCAAGCTATATGACAGGGCTCATTGTAACAATGAAACCAGACTGATCCTTCAAGTCTCCGCCGTCGCCACCTTCAATCTTGTTTTTTTTTTCTTTTATATCGATATCGAGTCATTATTTTCATCTGGTTACAATTTCTTGTAAAACTTTCTATGCACACAACAAGAAGACAGAAAGAAAATTATTATAGCTTTTTGGTTAGCAGAGAGAAGCTTTGGCGGACGCCTGCTGCTACTTTTGATGGGAATATGACTTGTCCATGTAAGAACAAAAAGGGATTTCTTTCGCTTTCTCAAAAGTCAGGCCAAGTATTATTGCACCTTTCAATCAAATAGAATGTTTGAAGAGAGAACGAGTAAATTTAAATGGGAAATAAGGATGCGAATGCGAAAAGATATATTTTTACTTTTGATCATTTAACCTTAATAAGTTAAGCTACTATTGGGAAAAGCAAGGAAACTGAAATAAAAAACGAATATTATGCATGAATTATTGTTTCACATGAATAGTATGATTAATTGATCTGTTAATAAGACAGTGTCCAACTTTCTGCCTAAAGTTAAGTGAAGCGACACGGTGGGGCAAAATGAGACGATGCTTTGTCATGAAATAAAGGATGATTTTTATTGAGAATTTATTAATTTTATGAATGTTGTTTTATCAACAAAGGTTTAGTTTGACTAACGCAGTATATTGCATTTTTTTATTAAAACATTAAACAACATAATTATTTCATATAGCACGAATTAATACATCTTTAAAAGTACAATGGTTAAGGATTGTGAAAGAGCATTGCATAGCAGACTGTGTGTGATTGTTGAAAAGCGACAGAGAAACTAAAAATAATGGTAGAGTAGGTAGATGTGTAAAACAACGAAGAAGCAATCAATCACAATAAATCCTTCATATTGCCTATAGATAATTTCATAATATTTAAGCTAAATGTAGGTAGTTACCTAATTGGAGTGTAAAATGCAAAATGGATAATATCGAACAATAATGGATTAAAGGAGGTTGCTTTTCAATTGTTGGTACTTACTGCTATCATTATTCTACCATCTACCGAGAATTTTGACCAACTGATCGCATTTGACAAATTAAAGCATACACACAATATAGGTAATAATATAAGGTTTCTAATTTTAAATATTCCAATCTGAGAGTATTGAGACACTTGGTTCTAGTTCCAACTTCTATGCAACTAAGCTTACTTACCTGTTTATCTAAAGGCTACATTTTCTAAATAGCTTATCTAGCACAATGAAATCCAGAAAATGTCTGACTTTGTTACAATGCCTTTTATAATTTGACGTTATTAGACCTAAAGCTAGAATTAGAATTGAGTAATCTCTTCTATTGCAGTTACAAAAATGCATAGTTTTGTAGAAAATATGTGTTGCATATTCGGAAATTCGAGGCAGCTAATGAACCCTTTCGTATCACCTCACAGCTTAAATACACAGGTGGCAAATTATAGTAAAATTTCTAATTTCTATGTCTTGTCTGAGCAGACCTTCCCCAGTTTAGGAGTAAAAGTATTCCTGAGGATTATGCTCATGCTTCGCATTTCCTAAATAATTTCAGTTCACATATCTGTAATATCAGTCCTGTAATTCATTCCGGGACACCGAACTAATAATAATATTGTAAAGTAGAAATATCAAATAAATTAACTACTGGCTAAACTTATTAATTTATGAACCATTAAAATCACTACTAGACCAGAACTGCTGGAGGTAATGTCATACCTTAAACTTATAATTTGTGTGAAAATATGCAAAATATTTCACAGAAATGCAATCCAAAGAAAAATTTGACATTAACAGAAACGTGGAGTGTGTATTAGCCTAACGATAAAGAAAAAATATATAATAATTTAAATATCACAGATAAAAATGACTACCAGAAAAGGACAAATACTTCACAGCAAAAACAAAATCGTAAAACTACAAACATGAAAAT
Source organism: Coecobrya sp. COE2 (assembly GCA_027743765.1). Lineage (NCBI taxonomy): Eukaryota > Metazoa > Arthropoda > Collembola > Entomobryomorpha > Entomobryidae > Coecobrya > Coecobrya sp. COE2. The sequence goes on from JAHZMV010000794.1 coordinate 10,319, forward strand.
AAAATTTTTCGTTGATCTCTCAGAAGTTTCTCCCAGTTGATATCTCACAGATATCCATAATGCACCACTCTCATCATCCATGCAACAGATCGTTATTCTTTAACTTTGAAAAATGATCGATCCGATCCTTATCAATATGACAGAGACATTTCAACCGCGAGCAAATATTTGACTCTCAGCTCATGCATTTGATACCTATTAAAACCAATTTTAACGTAAATATGGAATTTCGCTATTATAATGATTTCTATAAACTACGTTAACTAAGCGGTCAACGATGTCTCCCACCAGGGCCAATAATTTTTCGGAACGTGTCAAGTTGATGAATACTCTCAGAAAGCCTGAAAGTTACAAACCATCAAAGATAATCAAAATAATTGGTTGCAAAATTGAATTTGAAATATACGTAGTAATATACATACCTGCCGAATGCATTGAATAATGCAGTAATCTCATTTCTGGAAAGAAATTCCTTTCCTAAAACAGGTTGTTCCGAAAAGAGGATCTTCAGCGCAGTTCCCAAGCCTTTAATCTACATGCAAAAAATGAACGTTGCGTTATTAGTAATACAAATGTAGCCAATAAACGAATTCTTAATGAGAAAATTCCTTTTACGGTCTTACTTGTAGCTTCCCCCACAATTTGCATTTTTGGCATCCGACGCAGTCCATGATACGTGTGATATTTGTAAATCTTTCGTGAAATTCTGACCGAAGTTTTAGCGCATCTTTGGTTGAAAATAAAGCCTTTTCCTCGAAATGAGAAGGAAAACTTCCAACAAC